>BSBK01002381.1:635000-772909 GCA_027943335.1 Chamaecyparis obtusa
GTCAAAAAGAAGACTATTTTATCAACTTGGACCACCTTTTGTTGCAAGGTCAACATTGTGGTGCAAAAAACAACCTTTATTTAGCAAATTTGACATATTTCAAGGTTAGTTTTGTTTGTTCGAGCATGCCAAAATGTGAATAAATCCTTTTTATTTTATTTCATATTATATGGACTTGTGGAAAGCATAAATAGACATGTATTGGACTATAGTTGTATTATAATTTGATATATATAAATTGTAATACTTTTATATTATGTTATGACTTATTATAATAGATTGATTAAAAAAACCATAATTGTTGTATTAGATTGATATTTTATAATGTGTAAATTTTAATGAATTTCAATGTATATATAGATCTTATTGATCATGGCGAGAAAATGACCTAAGATTCAAACACCTGAAGAGCATGAAATAGAGAAAGAGAAGAAAAGAGAAAGAATGAGACAACTTCGCGAACAATGATAATTGGAGCCCATACAAGAAGAATTACCTAATAGGAGAGAATTGGAATTGGAAACACAAAGGAACCGAATGAGAAAGTTGCATACAATAAGACAATTGAATTATGAAGGGGTGAGTATATAATCTATTGGATCTCAAGTTGAAGGGATGCCATCATCCAATGTTGGAGGTGCACATGAATTATCTAATGTTGAAGACATCACACACTCTACACCTCAAAGTGTAGCCATACCATCGTATTATGTTGAAGGCACACCATTACCTACATTTGAAGGAATAGACACATCATTGCATCATTATGAAGGAACCTCATTTCCAACTTCCGAAGGTGTAGGAATCGCACCATTGCATCGTGTTAAGAAACACCATATTCATCTCAAGTCGGTGAAGGTCCATCTTCCTCATCTCAATTTGAAGGCACATCATCTTCGGTTGAAGGTACACAATTCATCCCTAACATTGTTGACATTCCCAATAGTTGAGCCTACACAATAGTTGAGAACACCTCCTAGAGTTTTGCGTAGAAAGCCTAAATATTTGATTGATATTGACACTAATATTTTGAAACCAATGCCTGACAAGATTCCCAAGCGCACTTGTCAAAGATATACTAACTGAATTTGGAGGATATTTTTTGAGAATTTGAAATGTCACAGGAAGATGTCAATTGTTTGTTGAATGATGAGAAATATGAAATTTAGGCCTATCATGAAGATTCTTGGGTTAAGAATAGATGACACCCTCCATTGAAAAAGCTATTGTAAAGAATCTAATGGATGCATATGAGACTGTGGGTTCTACATCACGCATGAAAGATAGTAATGTCACACGATGTGTGATAACATCAACAATGGTAAGCAATCAAATGAAGAAGTCTCAACTCATTAGAAAGACAAGTAAATAATTGAAAATAAGTAGGTCTCTAATGAGAGCCATGGAAAGGCGTCAAAGAGTGGAAGATCAAATAGCAATGAACTATGGGCTTTTTTCGGTAGATTGCCATAGAAAGACAAAGACATAGTTGAAGCTTTGAAATCCTTCATTGAAAATTTTTGGAAGAATAATACATGAGTATCTCCTAATCAAAGAGATGTTGTAAAGAGGAGGATTGGTAGTCGATTGCATGATCCACATCCAAAGCATTTTTTGGATTCAACCCCAGACACAATTTTTTGCAAAATTTATAGATGCGTATCCTCAAATTAAAATTAGTCAAAGATTTTTTGAAATGGCTAAACCTTTTTATGTCAAGATAAATCACACATGCACAACTTGTTGTTGTAGAGTACATATTGAATTTTCTAACCATTATACTGTCTATCGGCATATATGTGTACATTTTCATGCTAACAATGTCTTGCAGGAGTGTAACATAAAGGAGCCACCTAGATCTTCAAGGGAATTGATAGCTACCATTTTATGTCATAGACTGGATGGACAACAATTTCACAAACTATCATGTTTGAATGGTACATGTGTACATTGTGGTGGTTTGCAAGATTTACCTATTTGTCAGCATATGGAAAGTAGTCATGCAATTGGGAATGAAATAGTAGAATTTGGAAAATATAAGACCATTGCATATGCTCTAAAAGATGGAAAAGAGGCAAAAAGATGTGATTTAGTAATTGACAGGATTCCGGTGTATCAGTTCATGGATATATTTTGTGGGAAAATTGTGTATGAATATGCAATGCATACACATAGAGCACGATGATTGGATACACAATTCAAGTTATGTAAGGACACTTTTTCGATTGATACAATTGTTTCAGTTGTGGACTTTGCTGAAAACTACACTTTGCAACCACAAAATGAGGTACAATCATAGTATTACAACTCTCAGCAGGTTGCTATATTTTTTCATATAGCATACTTGCATGCACCTGATAGTATGAAGGAAAATAGGAAGATATTGAGGGAGTACCATTTTTATATGAGGGATGATCACTCACATTCTACAGAGTTTGTACATGGTTTCTTTAGTTTGTTTTATGGTGATTTGGAAAATAGGAGCATACCATATCATCGACACATCATATGGTCAGATAATTGTACATCTCAATTTAAGAATTCTCGTATGTTTTATTGGTTGAGCAAGATGCACAAGAACATTGATATTCAATATATGTGGAATTTCACTGAGGTGGGCCATGGAAAGGGAGAGCATGATGGTGTGGGAGCATGTATAAAAAGAGCTTTAGCACGTGAAGAATTAAAGTATGAGGGGGGAGAAAACTTATCAAATGCAAGATGTATTATCAATTGGTGTAATGCCACAATGGGCCTAGGTAAGGAAGGTGAGTCAACAATTCATAGATTTTTTTGGTTGATTGATGAAACTAACATTGCACCATATGAGGATTGTTGTACAGTAATAGGATCAAGTGAGCTACACTCTTTTAGAAGTTGTAATGCAGGTTCATGGATGGTATACACATGACATATGGCATGCTTTTGTTCATCTTGTGCAGAGGAGAATTGGGATGAGTGCGACTCAAAGGAATGGGTTGATGAATGGTCTATAAGACCTTTGAGCCCACTTGACTCCTATCATCTGCCAACAACATTGCAAGTAGGGGACATTGCAACATCTATTGACTTTGACCATTATCTGAAGGAAATTGCTACTCAAATTATGTATTGTCTTTGATGTCACACAATGTCATAGTCTGTAGCAATCAGTTCCTACCGAGCTCAGTCGGTCTGCTAGACAGGAAGATTAGTACTTACCGAGTCCACTCGGTTATCAAAGAAAATCAGTGTCTACCGAGTCCACTCGGTTATCAAAGAAAATTTAGCATTTACCGAGTTCAGTTGGTCATCAAAGAAAATTTAGTGTTTATCGAGTTCAGTCAATTGTCAAAGAAAATTCAGTGTTTACCGAGTTCAATCGGTCATCAAAGGAAATTTAGTGTTTACCGAGTTCAGTCAGTTATCGAAGGTAAAGGATTGTCGGTGTTTACCGAGTTCCCTCGGTCTCCGAAAGATTGTAGAAAGTTATGGTCACCGAGCACTATCGGCCCTTGAAGGATTTTTGCAAATAGAGTTTGCTTAATTCAGCTGACTGTTATACTAAATAATGTCAATTTGACAAATCTAAAATCATATAAATAAAAGGTCAAATGTGAAAAATAAACAAGAAATATAGCAAAAGATTTACAGAAGAAAAGACAGGAAAGGTGTGTGCGAATTTGTGAAGGATGTTCAGATATCCTTAAGGTGCAACAGAGATTTATTCAATCAGGAAGGATCACACATATGCAAAACAGAGATCTGTAATCAGCAAGGCAGTTGCATTATTATACAGGTCATTTTTCATTGTTACCTTCTTATCATTGTAACAGTGAATTCTAAATCTCTTAACCGAGTTGGTTTAACAACCATATTGTAAATCCTCTAACAAGGTGACAATTCAATTGAATTGTTCTCAAGACCTCTTACCAGGCCACTCCTAGCAGGGTGTTTAAATCCTCTAACAAGGTCACACCTAACAGTGTGTTTTGTAACCTTTTACCGGGTTGGCTTCTAACCGGGCATCACTTCAGAAAAGTGAAAATCAGTATCTAGATACATTGGTGGTTTTTCCCATATTGGGTTTCCACGTTAAAATCTTGTGTCTCTTGTGTTCTTAATTGCTATCTTAACCATACACCAGTGCTGATGAATATCTAAAAGATAATTTTTCTAATACTTTTTGCATCTTCAAAGTTACTGCAATCTATTTACCGAGTACTAAAATAGATAACATTTTTAAGATATCCTAAGGGATCTGGAAAGAATTAATTGTGAAGTGTTTTATGGTTGATTGATTCACCCCCCCCCTCTCAGTCACTTCATCCATATTCCATCAAGATATAGTACAACCAGGTAAATTGTCCATTTATATAGTTTGTCTAAACTATTTTGGATATTAATGTACTGAATATGTCTACGTTGTTGCAGGTCATGTTTTTATAGTTATTGCACCTAAATACAATGACGAAGGGATAGATTATTATTTATGTCATTGTGTTGAGGCCAAAAAGAAATTAGATGTCACAGTTGTAGATGGTGAAGGATTACAATACCCTATAGGAGTGGTTTTTGTAATAGGAACATGCCTTAGATGATATGGTATGAAGAATTCTAAGTTGTGGTTGTTTGAGGACTGGGAGACACACAGGAAGATTCTACATTATTCAAACCTTGTTGTTGCTTCGAATGTTACTTTGATCAGATATGGGGGCAGGCTAGCGAAAAGAACTCTTTGGAAGGTTCCCGAGTCAGAGCATGAGGCAATACTTAACACACTAAAGGTTAAGGCAGATCCAGCTAGTTCAATGGACTAAATCAGGTTGTACTAAAATGTTGTAATATGTGTTCAACTGTACTATTTGTTTCTCTGACAAAGTTAGCTTCTATGGTACATACCCCATGTGTATAGAGGGAAGTTTGTAATTGTAATGATAATGCAATGCTACATATTTTTTGGGGCAATGCCAGAGGTTTTCTCCACTCAGCTCTTTCCTACCAGCACCTTTATTGAGTTGAGTTGTAAACATGTTTCATAATATTAATAAAAAAAGAAACATGTTTACAATAATTTATTAGCATTTTTATGGTGTTTTATCCAATGCAAAACTCTATAATTTTTATGTGACTAATGATGGGACATAAATAAGATTTTTTCTTAGATCAAATCTCCTCAAAAAATGTTAGATTAGATATAAAACTTGGTCAAATCTCCTCAAAACATGTTAGATCAGATTTCCTCTTGTTTCCACTATGGATTTATGAGATCCATTATTAGTATAACCTTCTAACCCTAGGGATGGATCCAATAAAATGTATATTGATAACATAACATGAAATAAGGAAGGTACAATGAGTTTTGTTATAAGAAAGTGGAGGAGAGCTTCACTATGCATGCTTTGGGTGCACTTGGAAGGTGTGAACCATGACACAGACAGGGATTAGGTTTAAGAAGACAATGACCTAAGGATGTTCAAAAACTCCTTAAATGGTGTAACACAACCAAAACAAGGGTTTCCCACTCCAAAAAACTCCTTTAGAAAGTTTAAAAACTCAATCAAACTTTGGTGCCTTTTGGGCTTTAGGGACACTAGGCCTAAATCTAGCCTTTAACTAGAATTATTCACCAGTGGACTTCTTGACCACTCCCAAGCATTTAGATGGTCCTCATATAACCTAAGGATGCTAAACCAACTCTTGGTTTGGTCCCTTTACAACCGTACCATAGAAAACTAGACCTGCACCCACTTTTCCTTGTAGCCCTCTCAACATAGATTTTCTATTCTAACTTTTTCACAACTGAGTATCTTGACACAAACAGGGCATTTTTAGACACCCATTTGGAAGTTATGTAAGATCCAAAATCCTTGTCTTCCAACTCCAATCTAGCACCACCTAACTCTCACCTTGTACATAGACCTAATTGGCCTAATTAGGCTTAGTTTACAAAGGAAGTGTGAGGTATAGGGTTCTTGGAACTGGTAGCTCAAGTAGTGATAAAATATCTTCAGTGCACATGCACACTGATAGCAAAAATTCAGATAAAGAAGTAACAAGTGTTGTGGAATTATCCACATAGCAATGTGAAATGAAGCCTCAAATTGGTTCATTAGCAGGCAAAGAATTTGGTCATGCACTTCATTCTAGCACCACAAATATTTCTATTAGAAATGACTAATATCAATGGCCTTGCATTTATGGGACTTGGGCATTATCATTGAAAGGTAAGTTCATTGCCACCTTTGGCAAGGCAGTCTCACTCCTCATTTTACAACAAAGGGTAGCCATCTATGGTCCAAGGTTTTAATTCAGTTGACAAGTGGAGAGCTTCTCAAGGTACTAATCTCTTTCATAGAGAAGTTCCTATTCATCTCAAGGTTCTTGTTTAGGTGACCAAGTCCTTCGAGGTCCACAAATAGACCCATTAATTGGTAAAAGGGTAGATGCAATTTTGGAAAGAGTATCCCAATTAAAGAGTAATGGAAATTCTAGTGAGCATGAAGTTATTGTAGATACAATGGGTGTATCTCCTCCACTGACAAATATAACTACTTCTAGAGACTTGAGTTTAAATGGAGACTGTCTATTCCCAAACATGCCCCAGTTGAGCAGATGAACCAGATGTTGCTTGAATAAAGAAGATAGTGGTTTATTAAAGCATCTGCATTACACCACTTGCTATCAATTGCTACTTTTTGAGCAGCTTGCCAGCTACTTCTATGTAGGATTTCTATAATATATAATGTCCTCATGCAAGTACATGCCATGCACAGTCGTTCCAACCCCGCCGATGACTCCGTGCTGAAGTGTCCCTCAAGGTCCCTTAAGCATGAAATCAGCAATATTTTTCAAGTCATATCTCAGAGCTCGTGCGAGGTAGCATGGATCCATCAATTGATACGAGATAGTATTTCCAGGGCCTACAAAAGCCTGTCTCAATTTTTGGAGATTCAATTTTGTTTAAATTTGGCAACACATTCTCGGTTGGTGTCAAAACTCAAAGTGTTCCTTAGCTAAAATGACCAATGTTGCGTATCTTTCCAACCATTGATCATAGCCTTGAACCATCAGTTCCAATAGCTCTGAATGGCTGAGGAAATACTAGTGGAAACCTCATTCGGCACCCATAGTCATTCAATCCCCGCCGACAACTCCATGCTGAAGTGTCCCTCAAGGTCCCTCAAGCATGAAATCGGTGATTTTTGCGGGATCATATCTCGGAGTTCAATCAACGTAGAATTGATTCATTAGGTACTACAGGAATGTGTTGTTGGGGCCTACAAAATCTTATCTCAATTTTTAGAGATTCAACTTATTTTAAATTCGGCAACACATTCTCGGTCAGTGTCAGAACTCAAAGTGTTCCTCTGCTGAAATGATCAACATTGTGTATCTTTCCAACTATCGATTGTAGCATCGAATAATTAGTTCCAATAGCTCTAAATGGCTAGGGTAAACACTAGTGGCAACCTCATTTGGCACCCATAATGATTCGATCCCCGCCGACGACTCCGTGTTGAAGTGTCCCTCAAGGTCCCTTAAGCATGAAATCAGCAATCTTTGCGGGGTCATTTCTCAGAGCTCGATTGATGTAGAATTGATTCATTAGGTGCTATGGGAACATGTTGCTGGGGCCTACAAAAGCCTATCTCAGTTTTTAGAGATTCAACTTATTTTAAATTCGGCAGCACATTCTCGGTCAGTGTCAAAACTCAAAGTGTTCCTCAGCTGAAACGGTCAACATTGTGTATCTTTCAAACTGTCGGTCGTAGTATTCAACCATCAATTCCAACATCTTTGAATGGCCGGTTAAACACTAGTTGAAACCTCATTCACCACGCACAGTCATTTGAACCTTGCCGATGACTCTATGCTGAAGTGTCCCTCAAGGTCCCTTAAGCATGAAATTAGTGATATTTGTGGGGTCATATCTTGGAGCTCGTGCAACATAGAATTGATTCGTTAGGTGCTACAAGACCATGTTGCTGGGGCCTACAAAATCCTCTCTCAATTTTTAGAGATTCAACTTATTTTAAATTCAGCAACACATTCTCGGTCCATGTCAGAACACAAAGTGTTCCTCAATTGAAACAGTCAACGTTGTGTATCTTTCGAACCATCGGTCGTAGCATCGAACCGTCAGTTCCAACAGCTCTAAATGGTAGGGTAAATGCTAGTGACAACCACATTCACCATGCACAGTCATTTGAACCCCACCGATGACTCCATGCTGAAGTGTCCCTCAAGGTCCCTTAAGCATGAAATCAGTGATATTTGTGGGGCCATATCTCAGAGCTCGTGCAACATAGAATTGATTTGTTAGGTTCTAAAGACCGTGTTGCCGTAGCCTACAAAAGCCTAGCTCAGTTTTCAAAGATTCAACTTATTTTAAATTTGGTGACACATTCTCAGTCAGTGTCAGAACTCAAAGTGTTCCTCAGCTGAAATGGTCAACATTGCGTATCTTTCCAACCATCGGTCGTAGCATCAAAAAATTAGTTCCAACAGCTCTGAATGGCTAGGTAAATGCTAGTGGCAACCTTTTTTATCATGCACAATCATTCAAACCCCACTGATGACTCCATGCTGAAGTGTCCCTCAAGGTCCCTTAAGTATGAAATGAATGATCTTTGTAGGGTCATATCTGGGAGCTCGTACGATGTAGAATTGATTCATCAGGTGATAGGAGACTATGTTTCCAGGGCCTACAAAATCCTCTCTCAATTTTTAGAGATTCAACTTATTTTAAATTCGGCAACACATTCTTGGTTGGTGTCAAAACTCAAAGTGTTCCTCAGCTGAAATGGTCAATGTTGCGTATCTTTCCAACTGTCGGTCATAGCATCAAACAATCAGTTACAATAGCTCCAAATGGCTGGGTAAACACTAGTGGCAACCTCATTTGGCACCCACAATGATTCGATCCCCGCCGATGGCTCCGTGCTGAAGTGTCCCTCAAGGTCCCTTAAGCATGAAATCAGTGATCTTTGCAGGGTCATATCTTTGAGCTCATGCGACATAGAATTGATTCATCATATGCTACAGGACCATGTTGTCAAGGCCTACAAAAGCCTATCTCAAATTTTAGAGATTCAACTCATTTTAAATTTTTCAACACATTCTCGGTTGGTGTCAAAACTCAAAGTGTTCCTCAGCTGAAATGGTCAACATTGCGTATCTTTCCAACCATCGGTCGTAGCATCAAACTGTCAGTTCCAATAGCTCTAAATGGCCGGGTAAATGCTAGTGGCAGCCTCATTCACCATGTACAGTCATTCGAACCGCACCGATGACTTCGTGCTGAAGTGTCCCTCAAGGTCCCCTAAGCATTAAATTAGTGATATTTGTAGGGTCATATCTCAGAGCTTGTACAACATAGAATCAATTCATCTAGTGCTATGAGACCGTGTTGTTGGGGCCTACAAAATCCTCTCTCAATTTTTAGAGATTCAACTTATTTTAAATTTGGGAACACATTCTCGGTCAGTGTTAGAACTCAAAGTGTTCCTTAGCTGAAACGGTCAATGTTGCATATCTTTCTAACTGTTGGTCATAGCATCGAACTGTCAGTTCCAATAGCTCTGAATGGCCGAGTAAATGCTAGTGGCAACCTTGTTCACCATGCACAATTGTTTGAACCCCGCTGATGACTCTGTGCTGAAGTGTCCCTCAAGGTCCCTTAAGCATGAAATCAGCAATCTTTGTAGGGTCATATCTGGGAGCTCATGTGACGTAGAATTGATTCATCAGGTGCTATGAGACTGTGTTGCTAGAGCCTACAAAATCCTCTCTCATTTTTCAAAGATTCAACTTATTTTAAATTTGGCAACACATTCTCAGTCGGTGTCAAAACTCAAAGTGTTCCTCAGCTAAAAAGGTCAATGTTGCGTATCTTTCCAACTGTCGATCGTAGCATCGAACAATTAGTTCCAATAGCTCTGAATGGCTGGGTAAAAACTAGTGGAAACCTTGTTCGGCACCCACAATGATTCGATCCCCATGGATGACTCCATGCTGAAGTGTCCCTCAAGGTCCCTTAAGCATGAAATCAGCTATCTTTGCAGGGTCATATCTTGGAGCTCGTGCAACATAGAATTGATTCATTAGGTGCTACAGGACCATGTTGCTGAGGCCTACAAAAGCCTATCTCAAATTTTAGATATTCAACTTATTTTAAATTTGGCAACACATTCTCGGTCAGTGTCAGAACTCAAAGTGTTCCTCAGCTAAAATGGTCAATGTTGCGTATCTTTCCAACCGTCAGTTGTAGCATCGAACTATCAATTCCAATAGCTCTAAATGGCCAGGTAAATGCTAGTGGCAACCTCGTTCACCACACACAGTCGTTTGAACCCCGCGGATGACTCCGTGTTGAAGTGTCCCTCAAGGTCCCTTAAGCATGAAATCAGTGATCTTTGTGGGGTCATATCTTGGAGCTCATGTGATGTAGAATCGATTTTTCAAGTGCTACAAGACTGTGTTTCTGGGGCCTATAAAAGCCTATCTTAGTTTTTAGAGATTCAACTTATTTTAAATTCGGCAACACATTCTCAGTCGGTGTCAAAACTCAAAGTGTTCCTCAGTTGAAATGGTCAATATTGCATATCTTTCAAACCATCGATTGTAGCATCAAACAACTTTGAATGGATGGGTAAATGCTAGTGGAAACCTCATTCACCACACATAGTCATTCGAACCCCACCGATGACTCCGTGTTGAAGTGTCCCTCAAGGTCCCTTAAGCATGAGATCGACGATCTTTGCACGGTCATATCTCAGAGCTTGTGTGACATAGAATTGATTCATCAGGTGCTATAGGACCATGTCTAAAAATGCCCTGATTTTATCAAGATACTTAGTGGTTCAAAAGTTAGAGTATAAAACCTCTATTAGGAAGGCTACAAGGAAAAGTGGGTGCAGGTCTAGTTCACTATGGTACGTTCTTGATGGGAACAAACCAGTTGTTATTTCAAAGGCCTTAGGTCAAATGAGGACCATTTACATGCTTGGGAGTGGTTAGGAAGTCCACTGGTGAAGAGTTTAAGCAATAAGTCACTTTTAGGCCTAGTTTCCCTAAAGCCAAAAAGACATTAAACTTTGATTAAGTGTCTAACTTTGTAAAGGGAGTTTATTGGGATAGAAACTCACTTAATTGATTGTGTTAGACCATCCTAAGAGATTGTGAATACCCTTAAGTCATTACAGGTGATTGGTGAATTGTGGGAGTCAAGTGAAGGACCTACTACTTTCTGGCTATCACCTTTGCATTAAATTAGGTCTATGTCCAAGGTGAGTGTTAGGTGGTACTGGAGTGGAGTTGGAAAACAAGGCTTTGGGATCTTAAATAACTTCCAAATGGGTGTCTAAAAATATCCTGATTGTGTCAAGATACCAAGTTGTGAAGAAGTTAGAGTGGAAAATTGAGGTTGAGAAGGCTACAAGGAAATTAGCATGCAGGTCTAGTTTGCTATGGTATGGTTGTAAAGGGATCAAACCAAGAGTTTTTTTAGAGTCCTTAGGTCATATGAGGACCATCTACATGCTTGGGAGTGGTCAAGAAGTCCACTGGTGAAGAGTTATAACTAAAGGCTAGGTTTAGGCCTAGTGTCCCTAAAGCCAAAAGGGCATTGAAGTTTGATTTAGTGTATAAACTTGCAAAGGGAGTTTTTTGGGATAGAAATCCATTTTATTGGTTGTGTTACACCATTGTAAGAGCTTGGGAACACCTTTAAGGCTTTGTAGTTGGTTGGTGAGTTGTGGGAGCTAAAAGAAGGGAACTCCACTTTCTTGCTGTAACCTCTGCATTAGTTCTCATTTAGGTGACCAACTCCTTCAAGGTCCACAAATAGACCCATTAATTTCTCAAATTGGTTTTTTAGCAGGCAAAGAATTTATCGAATGTCTTCAAATTTAAATGAAGAATTTTGGTGCAGGAGCACCTCTCCAAACACCTAAGTCCACCTTGGAACCAAATGGAGGTAGTGGATCTAAAGAATTCCTAAAAGTGAATTGGGATATATTAAGGCCAATAATGGAAATATCTAATAAACAATTTAATTTAAATATTATAAGTCCTAGAAGTCCTGGCAAAGGACTTAGTTTTTCCTTGCAAAATCTTATTTTTTTTTATGTTTGGTTGATTGTTTTGGGTTTGGAATAGAATTGTGAGTGATATAATAACATCATAACATCATTTTTCATCTGTATTGAATGATTATATAATCTATTTTGCTTCAGATTTGGAAAGCTGTTGTAGGTGGTCATATTGGTGCATTGAAATAACTCCATTTTGGTCTTTTTGATGATATAATGGGCCATTCAATGAATGTAATTGTTGTTTCTCATTGAATGGACCCTATGTAACATATTTATGATGTTACTAACCATTTGAATGTAGGAGAAGTTGTTTTAGTGGGTGTACACCATGAGGAAGAGTAGAAAAAGGGCACAAAATTAATGCCACAAGTGTAGCAGCAAAGGATCCAACTTAACAAGGGTATAATTTTATTTGAAATAGTAGAATTATATGTCAAATGAAGGGTGAATCCACAAGGAGGAGTTCTGGAAATGAGTTTTGAGTTGTTTTTAAGAAGGCCCTAGTTTTGAAGGCCTAGAGGGAGCAATTTGGGGCTTTTGGGTATAGAAAGCCTATAGGATCCAATTGACTTCAAATTTCTCTAATTGGGACCATATTAACACTCTATGTAAAGTGGAAAGGTTGGGTGTTAATTCTATAATAGGGTTCCTTTGTAAAAGTGACCTATTAGGTCTAGGAAGGAAAGTGGAGCAGCAGTTTTTGGGGGTTGTGTTCCAAATTAACCCTACCTAATTCTAAGATATGTTTTGTAAAACCATAAAAGGTATCTAAATATACACAATTTCTTCCTAAAAAATTATATCACTGATATACACAACTATACTGTAATGACCCACATGACCAAGGTACAAAATGCATGCAGTACAAAGAGTAAAGCCATATTTCAATAGTGCTACTACAAAAACATAAAGCAGAGATAAAATAATGTGCATATGAAAACATATACATTTTGTAGTAAATTATGAAATTTGAAATGAATAACCAATTTACTATGAAAGCATGGACAACAATGTAAACACATAAGACATTGCCAATCAAGAATACAATGTAGATGCGTACGTAATAACAACATGCCTGATGATATCATATAGGCCAATAAAAGTTTGGTCGAATAATGAAATATAAGTGTACAAAAGATATGTCTGATAATATCATATAGGTGTACAAAATATATGTCCAGCAATGCCATATAGGTGTACAAAATGTGTGTCCAATAATGCCAAGTAGGCATACAATAAAAGTATCCCTATTCTACTCATTTCCCGTTAGGGGAAGAAAATAAGTCTCGAGCTTTTTTTGATTTCTGAGTGGATGGGGATGCAGTGATGCTGGAGTCTTTCAAATGTGTTCACTTGTCCTCCTATCTAGACTATTCTATAAAGAGAGCTAAACAAATAAAAAGTATAAGCATTAATGAGTAATATGTAAATCAAAATTAAAATGTATAATGACATATGCTAGAATTTTCTCTTACCGCAAATATGTAGTCACTATGTTCATCCACTACAGAGCTAGGCTGGCGATCAGGAGTGAAAAGTCCCTAGATATACAATCAAAATAGTAATTCAATTTCCATATGTGAACATTGTTACAAATTCAATTCAAACTACTAAGATGACAATGATAATTAAATTTAGTTTCATACTGTAGTAAGTGCCTCGGAACTAGCAACAGCAGCAGCAACTCCATGATCCAAAGACTCTCAGACACCAGGAGGAGTTTTCAATGTCATCATTTGAAAATGAATCAAGTAGATTATTATGCATCTATTAAGAATATTTATAATTATTTTCAAAATGACATGCATTAATGGTACCTCCATGAAAGTGCCACTGCGTGCAACTGGATACGGTGTAGATGTGGAAGTTGTCACAACAGTGGCCTAGAGAACATGCAAGATAATTTAGAAGACAATTATTCATATAAGAATATACTGGTAATGTGTTGGTTATAGTATTTTATTACATATATACCTGTGGACTCCATGATGTCGTATGAAAGCCAGGAGAAGGAATGTGCTCACTTCCAACAGTGCTTTGAGTCTGGATTTTGATAATAGTTTTTTTCATAAATTATTTGCTCATTCATTTTTTTAATATAATTTGATCAAAGTAAATGTAATTAACAATAAATATAGATACCTCTCCAAATGCACAGTGTTTCCCCTCACTATCTACTACGAATTTAGAAGGTCCAGTAGTGAACTAATACACAGTACAATAAGTTATCAGATAAAATCATGTATAATAACTTAATGTATTAATTCAATTATTTTTTTTGATAAATACCTGTGGAGATTTATTAGTGTAGAAAGTGGTAGGGGGGACATGCTCGGTTCCACTAACACTTTGACCCTACATATACATCATATACTAGTTTACTTATTCATTTGGTTATACATGGAATATATGACCAAAATAAATATAACTGGAATTGCAAATATTTACCTATGTGTCGATGCCAAATGTTGTGTTTAGGAAGTCACTAGTCATCATACCATCATCATCACCAGCCCTACCATGAGGAGTACCATATGTGCATAAGGACCCACATGACTGGCATAAGTGGCCCCTCGAAGATTTCTCATCCTCCCTCTGGATTAATGGGCTAACAACATCAATGAGAGTTTGGGTGAGGGCATTAATGGTGCCTAGTGTGTCCACCTCCACATGTTCCTTCACTACAGAAGGAACACTAACATGCTCAATATGGGGCTGGCCAAGGGGTGCCCTGGGTGCATTGGGGTCAACATGTGCCCCCGGTCTATTAAATGATGATCCCCCACCTCTACCTTGAGAATCTAAAAAGTCAAAATAATTGGGCACCTCACCAAGGATGAACTCACAATAGAGTTTCCTCAAAAAATATATGGGAACCTCGTGATTGTTGTAAGGAGGGTTATCAAAGACCATCCATCATCTATCCCAAAAATTATTTTTAATATCTTCATTAATGCACTAGTGAATTGGGAACCTCCTCAATGTAGTTCTGATAGTTTCATTTTGCCCAGGCTTTTTGAAGAGTTTACAAATGTCATCTCTTGTGATTTTATTTTTTTTAATGCCCTCATATGACAACTTATCAGCATAATATTGTTTCTGTTCTTCTCTTTTATTATGCCAGATATTCAATTGCCCACTAACTGATCCTATGTGGGTAAGAATCAATTCTAAGGAGGAAGCAAGTGTTGCTCTTCCGGGATTTCTATTTACGGATACTTTTAATCTATTGATTAAATTTTCTAATTCCCTTTTTCCCATTTTCTATTTTTTCAAACAAAGTTTGTGATGCTCTAGGAAGAGGTTTTTCAATTGGTGGAGGTTGTGGTAGTGGGTTTTCAATATTTTCTTCTTCTACATGAGGAGGCGGTTGGTTTTCTTCGTTAATTAGAGGGTTTGAATGAGGGTTTTCTTCGGGTGCATCATTATTGCCTATAGTTTAAACAAAATTGTTTTTTTTAAATTCTATTTGTAAATAAAATTACAAATAACAATAAAACAAAATGTAAATTGAAAAACAAATAAAAAATGAACATTTACACATAAACAACTCAAGAATCATTAAAAAAAACCTACCTCTTCTGCTTCTTCTTGATCTATGCTGATGAGGAGGCATTGCATACAAATTCATGGGCAAAAAATGCCTCTTCTAGACCGTGTGTGCGCTAAAGGGTGACCTTGCTGCTGCTAATGGCATTTTGAAGCTTGAAATTGTGAGCTTCAAATGAGTAGTGAGTGGTTTTATAATAAAACCACAAAGGGTGCATGCCAAAAAGGGCACATGCCCTATGGCTTGGATTGCCCAAGCCTTAGGCTTGGGCAATCCAAGCCATAGGGTGTACACCCTTTTTGGCGCATGCCCTTTTTGGCATGCGCCCTTTGCGTGCAATGGGGCCAAAAAAAACTTTGTCATCTTTTTGGTACCCCATTTTTGTGCACATACTCGTTTATAAAATTATAAACATAGTGATCTTATAAAATATCCCTTTATATAAATGGTGGCATTTAAATATGTTAACCCAAGATGAAGATATTCTTTATGTTGGGTGGATCAAAATATTTCAAATAGTTAAACTAGGCCTCAATATGGGGGGCATAACGTTTTATCCCACCATTGGATCTCCTTAATTTTTAGATATGTTGGTGAAATCCTAGTTTTGCAAAACTTCACTAGAGAGATTGAGAAAATTATGTTTGAGTCAAAAGTTATAAGGATCTGAGTAGATGTCTAGAAAACTATCATAAAATTAGAAATTTTCATACTTCCTCTTTGTTAGATCACTACCATATATCTTTGCTCATTGCATGGTGGAATTTATGGACTGAGAGTTTCTTAATGTAGATATGATTTTTTTTAATCCCCACATCCTTCAAAAATGTCATGGAGCCTCAAGCTATATCCATTAACTGTGGTTCATTCTTCATATATAATTTCTGCACAAGCTTCTTTTAATATTTGTCTACGCAAACTTGAGTCCTGAAACTATAGTTCTCATTCCTTGAAAGATTTTCCCTTTGGATTTCCTATTAAAACCACACCTCTGAAACCTTCTCAAACTACTCTAAACCAATAATAAACCAAGTTCAAAGGGGTTCAAAGATTTATGCTTCCACTTATCAATATTAACACACAAATTTGGAGGGAAGATGTTTGTCAAAGTGAAACATGTTTATGGAGACAATCTGATCTAAAAAAAATTAAATAGGAGGGACCAATAGTAGGCCAACATGGGCCCATCTTCATGGAAAACAAAATGGTACCTTCTAAGGTACATTCCAAGTTATCATATGACTTGATGGTAATGACCTCATGTGATATATCAACCTTTGTGTTGTTCACAATTTGGTTGAGTTAGATATCTAGATTTTGTCATTATGGCAACATATGATAGAGAGCAAGTATGATAGAGTGCAGAGAAAAATTGGCTAAGTGTAAGAAACACTTTCCTAGTGTAACCGGAGATAGTTTTCATGGGTGACGTCGATAGAAGTAAGTTCAGTTCTTGTGCACTTGAACATGGATACTATGATGTATATTGAAGACTCACCTAAGAGCGCAAGTCTGTACAACATGTACAGAAGAAGTTATTGCAGTATTGCTAGGGACATTGTTAAAGCGGACATGACAGAGAAGAAGATAGAATTGGTAAATAGTTAAGGGATTATTTTGTTTATCAAAATAATGTCTTAATCATATAAAGGGATGACATCCTAGATGTTAACCCCTGGACAACACATGTTAAAATATATTTTTTAAAGTGCTTTATGTTTAGTAAAGTAGACTGTAAAAGTGATTATTCCTAATAACTTGTATAAATGTAAGACATTTATAATGCGAAGAAGAGAGATGAACATATGTATGCAAAAGATATTGATGCGAAGTTGTGAAAGTTAAGAAAGAAGTATAAGGTTATGTACCTTGCCCTATTTTTGTAATCATGAATTATTGTACATTACATGTTTGGGTAGTGGGCTCATCTTGTAATCATTTCATTTTTTACTACCAACTCTTAGTAGGGTTGAGGCTTCTAACAAGACCTAGAGTCCCTTAATCAGGACTAGGACACTATATATATGTAACAGGCTCCTAACAGGGTCAACATCCTTAACATGATACTTTTAATTAGTGGATCTTTGTGGGTATCATCCCCACCGGGGTTTTCCCTTGGCCAAGGTTTCCTCAAGAATAAATAATGTGTTATGATTTCATTTTCTTTACTATTATGCATGTTCTTTAGTTTACTCTGTTATGCAAGTATCAAGTTAATTTTTTATATCCATAATTGGGAAAAAGTAAAAGTTTGTAGAATACTGATTCACCCCACCCTCTCAATATTCCCTATTTCTAACAATTGGTATCAGAGCTTAGTAACTCAAAAAAGAATCATTTAGAGAAAGCATAGTAGCTTGAGTAAGATCTCTATGGATATGGATCAGCTATAGAAGAATCTTGAAGAATATCTTGAACAGATTGATATACTTGCTAAAGAAAGAGATACTCTGAAAGGAAAATATGATGATGCAAAGAACCTTATTGAGAAGCTGAAAAAGAAGCTAGAAGAACTAAAATCAAAGAAGGAATCTACAATTCAAATTGAAGATTGTGATGAAAATATGGAAAAGGAAAATGAGATTCTTACACATGAATTAAAGATACTAAACCTAAAATTGAGTTTGAAAGATGGATACAACATGAACGAAGAAAATCTGAAATTTGAGAATGAAGATCTGAAATCAAATCTGTGTAAAGTGACATCTGAACTTGAGAAAACAAAATTATAGTATGCTAAACTTGAAAAGTACAATACAATAGTGAAAGGTGAATTGACTCAGTCTAAGCAACAACCTAAGAGACTATATTCCACCAGTGAGAAGATTGATGAACAAATGTCTTATCAAAAGCCATTCTATGATAAAATTGGTCTTGGATTTTGTAAGAATTTGCAAATAGAAAATACTGAACCAAGGATCTAGAGGTTGAAGAAAATCACAAGAGAGAAAATATGAATGCAAAGATGGATTGAATAGATCCAATGAATTCACCTTGATTGAATTGATGAATGAATCAAATGTTCATCAATGTTGTGAAATGATTACATAATAGGCCTCCTTTTATAGGAAAGGCAATAAGAGACAATGATAAGGAGTTGATAAGCTATCACCTATGCTAGGTGTAATCACATGTC
The DNA here is from genome assembly GCA_027943335.1 of Chamaecyparis obtusa. Taxonomy (NCBI): domain Eukaryota; kingdom Viridiplantae; phylum Streptophyta; class Pinopsida; order Cupressales; family Cupressaceae; genus Chamaecyparis; species Chamaecyparis obtusa. Next base: position 653,764 of record BSBK01002381.1, read on the forward strand.
CACCAAATGTGGATCATCCTCCATTATGAAATAAAGTATGTGCAAAGGATTAGGATGATAATGTAATAAGAGCATGAAAGGTGAATCTCACATACAATGAGGTATGTGAAGACAACTATCACACCAAAAGTGGAATTTCTCCTACACCATGTGCTTAATAGATGTGCACACTCCTAGGTGTCTCAATCATAAACTACTATGCAATGCATTATCCTAAGTAAGATTAAGTAAAGTGTAATTAAGAATATTTAATTACACCAACACCCCCCCTTAAGTGCAACTTAGGGGAATGCACTTAAACTCACAATGCAAGATGGGTCCCGGCCACTAGGCCATGTTAGGTACCCATGTACAAAATACAATACATGAAATGCATAACTCTCATAAAGTGGAGAAAGAGGGAAAACCTCACGGGAAAAACCCTCCCCGAAAAAGAGAGAAGAAAACAAGATGCATGGATGGATGGAGTGCTCAAGACCCCCCAAGAACTACATACATTATGTATATACAAATAATTATCCCCCTATAAGAAGGATAGTTGGAGACATAATATCCCCCCCATGATGAATAATATCCTACAAAAATGGTGAGTTCTTGAAGACAAAGTATATTCCAATGACTACAAATAATATTTCTCCACTTGGGAAGAAGATATACCAAGTAAAAATGTAGGTGTGGTTCCCATTCTGGATGGGAACTAGGAAGTGGAATCCAAATGAAGTATGATGATAATTCCATGAACCAATCCATATCCAAATTAAAGAAGGAAGAAGGTCTCCAAATATGCATCTTTGAAGATGAATAGGCCTCTCCAATCTCAAAGAATCTATCACATCATGTGACAAACCAAGTGAAGAAGAATCGAGAATGTCAATCTCCAAAGAATGTGAAGAAGTATCTCCAACTGTGATGAAATTGTCATCAAAGAGAAGAGAAACCCCCTCAAGTATGTCTCCCAAATCTGAAATATGAGACTCCAAAAATAATGAACCAATATCTGGCAAATAAGAATCCCAATCATGAAGACAAATAGATATATCTTGCAATGAATCATTGGAATCACCAACAAGAGATGATTGTGTGATCTCAACTAGAGAAGGAGCTACAGGAGGAGCCACTAGATCATCCTCTCTCTCAATTACAACAAATTCTTTAATTGCATCTAAAGTATAATCATCATAGGGAGTATTATCTACATCATCAAGAGGAATGAGGCAATCTGAAGCAACATCATCTGGGAATGGAGGAACATGTGGATCACCAAAAATCTCCCAAATGATTGTCCAAATTATGTGTGGACATTGAACACCTCTAAATTTGGGGTAGATGTCATAGAAGAGACACAAACTGATGCTACCAATAATCAAATTTATAATATGAGCATTCTTTTCTCCCCAAACATATTGCTTCCCCTTTGACTTTGGCTCGAGAATGAGTCCATAAAGATGAGGCAAGAGATTAAGCCATCTACAATGTGTGATGATTCCTTTTACCCATGACTCATAATTATCCTTAGTCAAAAGTACAACTGTAAGATGTGTTTCATAACCCATGATTACATTAATGATACAATTCTCTCATTACAAATTGAGATCAACAAATTATTACACTCCAAAATCAGGCTATAATAGACTTAGATCATTATGCAAAAGACCAAGCTAAGGCTTATGCATTACAAATGAAAAAACTAAGCCAATTTCTAAAAGTACAGTTTCTGGTCATAGTCACTAAAATTTCAATTCAGATATGAAAAATACAGAAAAAATTATGCACTTTCAAAAAAAATTGCACCCAAAAAGGAGTTCATATGAGCTCAAATGAGGCCTTAGAAGTTACAAAAATTGAGATTTGTGATTTTTAGAAAAATTTAGGAATAGAGATCAAAAACCACCTGAACCATTGTGTAGATCATGAAATTCTACCACAAAACAAAAAAAATTGCTCGAAAAAAGGAGTCCAGATGATTGAGATATCGATGTTTGAAAATTGCCTCTAAAATTATTTTTTCTAAATCACCGCCGTCGCACTTCCAAAAATCAAATAGCTCTAGATTTGGCCTCGGGTTTCTGGTTTGGATGAAATAAAATTCAATTTAGGGGTTTTTGGACCTCCTTAATATGATGCCAACCTTTGATTTGCACTAGCAAGCACCAATATTGACCTGCAATAGAAAGCCACAAAATACAAAATCCCAATTTTTTTTCCAAATAGACTATGCAATGGTGATGTCCAAATACCTTTATTCTACACCCACAATTGAATCAAGCCAAGATTTCACTTCTTGAGAATAGGTCTTCACACCTTGAGAGCTTCGATACCATGTAAGAATTTGCAAATAGAAAATATCAAACCAAGGATCTAGAGGTTGAAGAAAAGCACAAGAGAGAAAATATGAATGCAATGATGGATTGAATAGATCCATTGAATTCACCTTGATTGAATTGATGAATGAATCAAATGTTCATCAATGTTGTGAAATGATTACATAATAGGCTTCCTTATATAGGAAAGGCAATAAGAGATAATGATAAGGAGCTAATAAGCTATCACCTATGCTAGGTATAATCACATGTCCATCAAATGTGGATCATCCTCTATTAAGCAATAAAGTATGTACAATGGATTAGGATGATAATGCGATAAGAGCACGGAAGGTGGATCTCACACACAACAAGGTATGTGAAGAAAACTATCACACCAAAAGTGGAATTTCTCCTACACCATGTGCTTAATAGATGTACACACTCTTAGGTGTCTCAATCACAAACTACTACACAATGCATTATCCTAAGTAAAATTAAGTAAAGTGTAATTAAGAATATTTAATTACACCAATAGATTTAACTCATCTAAGGTAAGTGAAGAAATAAAGGAACCAAATTTGAAATTTTTTGAAAAACATAGATGAAAATAAATCTAATGAAGTTGACAAATCTAAGGACACACCTAAACAAGAAGAACCACCTAAACAAGAAGAATCACCTAAAGGTACGTAAAAAAAATTTAAAGGTAGATGTTTTGCATGTAATTGTTACCCTAATTTTCCTATTCTATACAAATTTGGCTAAAAATCCATTCAGGAGTCCCTATTTTAACCTTGCCAAGCATCCTTGAAAATTTCATAGCTTTATCTACTTCCCTTTGGTCACTGCAACTATTTCTAGGTCCCTAGCTAGGTGAAAAGTCCTTTAAAAATTCATAAAACTAGCCGTTATAGGCCAAACCCTCAAAAAAAAAAATCCTAAGACCTGTTATAATTCTTTGTTACTTTATCGGCCACTTAAATCACCAAAAACCCATGTGTGCTTTAATCCTATTGGCTAGTCGCTAGTTCTCTAAGTCAGTCAGCGGTTACCTTTTCTATTCAGTGACTTAGCAACTGTAGTGATTCTCATAGTCACTTATTCCTAGTGGTTAAGTGCTCAATGGTTAGTGACTCAGTGAATGGTTAACTTCCCTTCAGTCATGTATTCACAAAGTGTCCAATGGTCATTTTGTGTGAGGGTCCCAGTCAGGAAGATCCAATGGTCATTGTGAATCCGCAAAGGGTCTGTCAGAGGCTTGTGATTTGGCGACAACCATTGATCTTCCCTTTTATGCAAAGCTTCAAAACCTTTTGTGGATCCACTACCACAATGTCCTATGTGGAGGATTTTCATTGGCCAAGGGTGGTGATTTGTAACTTTGTCAAAGCGGGCCCAGCAGACTATATCCCTTTAATCCAACTGCTGGAACATAATCTCATGGAGTGTGTTAGAGCCATGAGATCATGAGACAGCCATTGATGTTGCTTTATCACCAAGGCTCTGTTAGGTGGGTCCTCATTGTCTGATGTGCTTATGTTTGATTACTTGGCAAGGTGATGATTGGGATGTGTCAATGGGACTGTTCTCAAAAGGATTGCAGAGACGTTAGCAAGGAATGAAGATCTATGACTGTCTAATAATCTAATGGAATCTTTAGGGGCTATCACATCATACACCCACCATTAGATTTGAATCCAATCCTAGGTGGGTCCAAAGTTCTTAAAAGGAAGATCTACGGCTATCTAATGATTTGAAGGCATCTGTCAGAGAAGTAAGATCATGCGACAGCCATTCGATGGTGTTCTTATGGTTATGGGTCCATGTTTGTCAGAGGTGCTGATGTGCTCACTCCTCATTGGCTGCTGAATTGAATAGGTGGAGATGTGTTAGTGGGGCCAAGTATCTTAAGTGAGGTAGCAGGGAAGTAAGATTTATGGTGGTTGCATGTTCGCAAGGAATATTCCTTTCCCTTGCGATCATGTGACCATTGTCTGATGTGAGGTCTAGGTTCTTTTGACTTCTAAGGTGTTGGTCTTTTCTAATGTACTCATTTTCTATTGGGTGCTGCTGACAACATGATCTTTGACTTTTTGAGATGGGTTTTCAAGTTGTTTTCAAGTGCATCATAGCCATTCATCTATCGGGAAGGGTTTCTCATTGATGGTTGTGTTTTAGTTTTACACCCGCTAGCCGTTAATATTTGAATTTGAATATCTCTCCAAGGGTTTTTCTTTTTCTACTCTTTCAGCCATGCACGACATTGGGTAGCTTAGGAATTAAATTCTTAGGATAGTTGTGGTTGTGAAGATGATAGAAGTGACTATTGGCTAGCGTCTGCATCATCCTTTGCCACATTTTCATGATATGAGGTGCTAGAAAGAGTTGGTGCTACCTTTTGAATGGTACTATTACCCAAGGAAATGAGATCAGATTGTGAGCCTTCATGGCTTAGTGGAGTTTTAGGTGGGTAGATGAGTCAAGGTTATTGTGTCTACAGGTGAGTTCAGTACAGTAGGATCAACATGCAAGGAAAGATATGCTCTGATTAGCCAGATATTCTCAGAATTTGATGATGGGTCATTAGTGTAGCTAGGGTTTGATTATTGTACTGTAAAACCATGTAACCCTAGTTAGGTTTTTGACTCCTGTCTGCATGTAGTTGAGTTGGTACATATTGTATTTTTAGAGCTTTTGTGCTCAGAGTTCACATTTTGAAAAGGAGAGAGTCCACTTTTGAAAGAAAGTCACCCTTTCTCAGAAGGCTATCCATGGTATCTTCTCTACCCTCTGGTCTTCTACTCTTTGTAATCTCCCATTGATTATTCAAGAAATTTTAAGGTATTTGTGGCATTCTCTCTATCCATATCCTTTCATTGTTTGGATCATCTCTTAATGAATTGAATTCTATGCATGTTTTCAATGACAATGTAGGGTTCTTGATCCCTCTTACTTTCTTTAATTGTCTATGTTATTGTGTTTGATCTAATTTAGATGTTTTGTGGGTATGCTTCAGCCCCCTAATAGTCTTGTCTCAATCCTACACCGAGTTGCAGAAGTGAATGTCTACTTGTAGGTCATAGGTTGTGTCTTATGTTTAGGCTCTCCTATGAAACACTTATGCAAGCCTATTCAGTAAGTTGTGACCTACTAGACCTAAGCCTTTCATTGATTCTATCCCCCTATGCTACAATTCATACCCTAATTTTGGTGTATCACCTAGTAGGTAGTTTTCTATCAAGTTATTTCCCCTTCAACTATTCCTTCTACCCCTTTCCCTCAAAAGAAATTTACTTTCCATGTCAAGAAGCAAATTAGGGTGATTATCCAAGAGGAACTAGCCTAGAACCTAGAGGTCTCATCTCAGTTAGCATAGGTCCCATAACCTAGAGATGATTCCCATGTTATACTAGGTTATCAAGACTACAAGAGCTTGAAAAAAGGGTGCAAACTTAGTGTATAAAAATTTCTGGCATGCCTGGTGGGACAAGAAGTTTATTCAAATTCAAGTTATGCTATCTCTGATATATTGATTGCATATTATAGACTTTTAGAAGATGTTCTATAAAGTATATCTGGTGACTCCATTGATTTGACAGATCAGGGATAACTTGTGCAAAGTTTATGAGAAAAATTGAGACTAGAAGCTCAAAGCCTACTAAATTTGCAGATTTGCCTTCAAAAAGAAGCTACAAAGGAAGGTCAACTCAAAGAACATCCCCTAAAAGGAGAGTTCAGTCTACACCTCCTGATACTTTAGAAAGGAGACCTTTTCCCTTTCATTCTAGAAGAAGAGGAAGATCTCTAACCAGAGACCTAGAAGAAGATTCAAATCCAATAGCAAATACAACTCACATAGTTGTTAATCTCCAAGTTACAGCTCCTACAATGGCTAGATAGTTTTCTTTTGCACCTTTCAACTAGGGAAGCCTATTAACTTTTGTTGTACATTATGATGTGCCCTTGGTGGCATTGAAGAGCTCACATTTTGACTACTACTTTTGAGCACATAAGAGATGTGACCACCATCTACAGCATACACAACATAACCCAAGAAGATGTGGCCACAAAATTATTAGCAGCCTCTCTAAAAGGTAAGGCTCTTGAATGGTTTAGAACTCTTACTATTGGTTGTATTAATACATGGGATGGGTTAGGAGATGCATTAAGTAAGTATTTTGAGGACAAATCAGATAACTTGTCTCTGGTAGAGAAGTTCACAACCATAAAAAGAGACCCTCAAGAGAAAATGACAGATTACAATAGTAGATTCCTTAAGACATGGAATAGAATTCCAGTCTCAGTGATACCATCAAATGACCATGCTTTTCTATATTATCTGCAAAGTTTGAATAGCCAAATTTCTATCATGATCCAATCTATGGGTGGTACTTCTTTACCCTAGGCTTTTGACATAGCTTTCAGAGCTGAAAATTGTTTAATCCAAGCAGGCATGATAGCTAGAAGGTCACCAATGCCTATCTTTCCTAGCCTTCAACCCATTGCACCTACACAAGTACCTCCATTTACCCTTATTCCCACCATATTGGCACCTCAAGTCGGTACTAGTGGTCAAGAGCTAAGAACAAGTTTCTCTCAAGAACTGCAAGAAATAAAGAATAGTCAGCAAAGCAGTCAACAAGAAATGACAAATTTGTTGCAAACCTTGACTAAAGAGGTCACAAATCTAAAGAAGCAAGGTCAAGGAATCAAACCACCATTTTAGCCATAAGGCCAAGGTCCTAATTAGCAATATCAAAATCAAGGATAGTCTTATCAACAAAATAGGCCACCATACCAAGGAGGCTATCAAGGATAGAGATAAATTTTTAATCAAAGACCATTCCAACCATACAACTCTACACCCTTGAATTCTACAAATCTAGTGAGGGCTATGGTTCCTAGTCAAAATAATATGGCTATGGATAATGTGTTGGTATTTGAAAATTCTTATGCCACTTAGGGCTACCAATATGCCTTGAGACTAATGTTAGGAGTGGTTAATTTCAAGTATGAGAGCTCTGCAAGACAACTGGACCAACTATAGGGTCTTAATATGCCCTCTTCTACTTCTGGCTCTACAAAACCAAGGCAGGTGCACCTAATCTAGACAAAATTCAAACTTCACTACACACCTTATACTTCTAAATTTATATAGCAAATCATAGTAAAGGATTGCTAAATACTAACCAGGTATTCATTGAATCAACTCTACTATGCAGGATAAAATGGCCTTATGAAGGGTATTACTACCAACAACAATACTTAAAACTTAAAATGGTCTTTGATTAATGAGGATAGGGAAGGTAGACAAGAGCCAATTAGACATTGGACTCAACTGAATGTACTAATCTTTGATCAATGCCATTATCCATTGGGCAGACCTCACATACAAACAGTGAAACATGAACCAACTGTTGTCAAAGACTCATAGCCATAAATATAAACATTCCAGCCCATCCACTACTTATAAGATCCTTCTGTAGACAAATCTAATGAATCTATGTCCCTTCCAAAGTAAATTTCACTTGATCCTAGATCAAGAACTAAAGGCAAGAACATATGCAAAGGTAACCCTATGCAATGGATCAGAAAATCCAAAACTCACATGAATGACACCAAGGAGAGACTTGTAAACATGAAATAGTTATATTAAGTATGATGAGTCATGTACATGATCAAAGTAGGATAGAGATCAAACCAATTCAATAACCTACAAAAGACTTCCAGAAATTCTATTCAGCTTACATGCAATGTGATACAACCTTGCTACAAACCCCTAGAACCAATCAAAATCAGAACCTCTAGACTGATCCCAAATTCGAACCTTTACTCAGTCAAAAAAGCTACAACTTATACCACTAGCTGCCTTGGAAACCCAAAATAGGTTGCAACAAGCTACGGAGAGCTAGGGCTAGGGTTTCACCCACTAGATCAACTAGAAAAATATCAAAATTTACTATAGGGGTAGGAAACACAAGCAACTTGGTAAGAACAAATCCAAAAATGATCTTCATTTATGCCAATCCTCTGAAAATGTACCAAGGACCAAGAACTTGTCATGCCAAATAGTCCTTTCACCCACCTACAAATACACCTCGAGCCAAGATTGTATTCCTTCCTTTACGGTACAAATCCTTGCAATTTACCATAGGAACCTTGGACCACACTGCAATAATCGATGCCACCAACCAGATCAAGAAATGGCTAGAAAACCATAAATTCTGGGTACCTCCTATCGCAGGAAAATCCCTTGCAAATTTGAATTCGAATGGTTACTTACAACTCTGCAATGACGACATCCCTACGGTTGTCGCATGATTGCATAAACTGGAAAAGGGCTATGTGAACATGTGACATGCCACTTCCCATTACCTTCTTCATAACCGCCACTACTACCGCTGCCAAAAAAGGGTTTTTCACATGTTTGCATAGCCGAAAAATTAGCTTATGTGAACATGTGACAAGCCGCTAACATGCATCCTGCCAGTTGACACATCACTGCCTAAAATCTAATGGTGCATCAGCAATCCACAAATCGAACTAAGACCAACATTAAGTCCCTGCCATAGATCCTCTCCATCTCGTGGGCTTAAAAATCTGACGTCAGTAGGGAGATATCAACAGTCGGTCGCATGATCACATGGACTGGGAAGATTCCATGAAATCACATGACAACCATTGATCATGGAATCCTCCCACTACCAAGATACCCTAACCTAGGCCCATGTTCAAATCTATCATCTTGCCAGCTCGAACCAGCTAGAGATTTCCACAACACCATCTGCTAACGGGACCACCAAATAACTACAAACAAGCCCGAGTGCACATGGCACCCTTGTCACATGATTGCATAGCCTAAAAATGGGCTATGCGAACATGCAACAAGCCACACCCCTTTACCTTGATACAACTGCCACCACTGAGGTTTAACACAAAATGTCAGTCGCATGATCACATAGCTTTGAAAAAGGCTATGTGAACATATGACTAACCATCAGCATTCACCATCATTAACTGCCCTATCATCGCCTGGCCAATGAAAAGTGCCCATGTCACCAAGAGTGCTGGCCCCATGCCCCCTTTCTTTTGGACATGACCACCACCGTAGCACCACATGGCACCCAATAGAAATTTTCCACCTCACCACCGCGGATGCCAAATTACCACCTACCACCAGGCCCCAGGGACACATGTCAACTGGTCACATGGTCACATGTCAGAAAACTCTAACATGCCATCATGCGACAGCCAACCATAGGCTGCCACATCACCATTAATGGGACCACCAAACTACTCAAACCCCACAAATGGGCCCATGTCACATCCCAACTCATCGCATATCAACCAATAGTAGACTGACACATCAGTACCAATCTGACATGGACCCAACTGGACCCATGACATGCCCATACAGGTAAATCCAATGGCTTGTCGCAAAAGTGTAAAGGTTAAACATCATGCATCTTTACCATGTGAACATACGACAACCACCGATCTTGTCTAAACTTTAACTACACCGGGCAATGGGAAGAACTGGGACCCACCAACAATCGCACTTGCACAGTTAGGGAATGCCAGCAAACAAGAAATTGTGAGGTCGAAAACACACAGGGTTTTCAATGGAAAAGATCAAAAACACACAAGGTTTCTGATGCCAAAAGATAAGCGCATAAAAGCTGGAAGGCACAAGGTTGAAAAAAATGAGGGTTTTCACATAGACTGAAAACATCATGGATTTTTAAAAACACTATGGTTTTTTGACACTGAGGTAGATTTTGAAATTGTTTCCTGCAGACCGTAAAACTTGAATCTCCCTGGGTTTTGTGAATTAGGAGATGCAATCTGAACTGGAGCAAGGTGACAACATGAAGCACATAGGGCTAAGGGTGCACACCATGAAACATTATGGATTTTCTTCGCAAGATAAAACTATGATTGCAGGTCGAGCAAGACAACATTACAAAATATTTGTAGGGAACAGGTCATTTTCAAAGAATTTTTGCTACGACTGGAAAATGGAATAACATAATGAATAGTGCTTTCCTTGTAATCAGCCTCATAATTAGGCTACATGTTCAAATGGATGGATGAACCAAGCTCTAATGGTTCAAAATGCCTCACAAGCTCAATCAGAGGCTTCATCCAGTGGGTCAATTCCTCAACAAGAATCACAAGAAAATGAGACTTCTCTTTTCAATTGGGAGCAACAAGACTTTAATGGAGTCAATGATGAAGTTTCTTTTGTTACCTATACAAGAGAAAAAAGAAGAGCTCAAGATATGGAAAGAGAAGATTCCAATGCCAAAGCCACTACATCTGTAGAGCCACTGCAATAGGCTAATCCCATCACACCTAAGGAGGTTCCTATCATTACAAGCAAAGAGAGCTAGACTTGCAAAGAAGTGGAGCCCATCATGGTGAAAGCACAACAAAGAACACACATAGTGACACCTTTCAACATTGTAGACAACATGAAGAAGGTGGTCACCATGTTTATGTGGGACTATCTGGCTATTCCAAGGCAGTCTAAAATTTTGAAGAAGGCCATAACTGATGTAGCGACTCCTCAACCTACAAAAGAAGCTACAAAGCCAGTGTTGGTTAACACCAATCAAGAAAAGGAGGCTCTAAGTAGCAACTCCAAAGCCAATTCCATTCAAGGTAGGAACTCAAAGCCACCTCCCTTTTATGTATCTTTAATCATTAGAAAATATTTAGTACATAATTGTATGGTAGATAGTGGAGCTACTAGCACTGTAATGCCCAAGAAAGTAGCTGACCAATTAGAACTAAAGTATGAACCCTTTCAAAAGAAGGTCACACAACTTGATGGATCTTCAATTGATACTATAGGTGTGGCCAAAGATACTAGTCTAATCCTACATGCTAGTCCTAATTTCTCCATCCTCCTTGATATATACATCATAGATCTCCCTGCATTATTTTCTATATGTCTTTCAAGGGAGTTTACAACCAAAATAGGAGGCTACCAATCTTCTGATTGGCCTCACATGCTTTTTCATACAAGATATGGGACCAAGGTCACCATTAAGTTAGAACCATTGGTAGCACACCATATAAAGCCATATGTGTCTAATACCATCAATGTAAATTGCCCTATATTTGATAATAGTGACTTCCAAACCATTGGAGAAGCAAACACTAAGATAGAGAATATCCCTGATATTTTACTAGATGAAAGAGCTTCAGAGGCCCAAGAAAATCTTATTTGGGATTTTGGTTTGGGAAGTTATTTGATACAAGGTGGATCCATATAGCCGAGCCTTTTCAAAGAGGACACTGATTCAGAGGATTAGAGTAATCAGGTTTGGGAACTATTTTTTGATGGAGCTAGAAGTAGACATGGTTCTGGTGGTGGTGCTATGTTAGAGTCCACAAAGGGAGAAAGGTATTATACTACTTTTAGGTTTAGTTTCTCATGCACTAGCAACACTACAAAGTATGAAAGCCTTGTGAATGAGCTAGAGTGGGCTAGAAAAAGAGGGCTTAAGGCCTTAAAATTTTATGGTGACGGTGAGTTAGTTGTCAGCGAAGTAAGAGGGATAAGTGCAACCAAGAATGACACCATGAAAGCATACAAACATAGAGTTTGGGATGCAATTGAAGATTTTTATGCTTTCAATATTGTTGCTATCCCTAGGAAGCTAAATCAAAATGCAGATAGGTTAGCTACTGTTGGATCTCAATATGATATTCCAAATAGCATTTCAAAAGAAGTAGATCAATAGCATACCAAAGTGATTGTCAGACCCTCTATTCTTGATAATGATGTCAATTGGCAAGTGTTTGCTAATGATCAACAAATTCTGCAGTTCTTGTTTGAAGAAGATGTTTTTTTAGGCATAATCAAGATAGATTATTGCAGAATTATGGTGACCAAGTGATACAACTTAAGTCTAATAAGATGCCTAGAGGTCTTGTCACCTTAGAGATAGTTTTCAACAAGGATGATCAAGTCAAGAAAAGCAAAGTTGGACTGGTAGTCCAACAAGAACATTATGTTGAATTAGAGTTGGAGCCAGGTAAGAGCTTACAATTTGGAAAGGTAAACACTAAATTGGAGAAGCAAGCTTACACTCAATTATTCAAAGAATTCAGTGATGTTTTTGCATGGAAATATGAAGACCTTAAAGGTTTTGATCCAGCCCTTGCTCAGCACACCATTGAATTAGAGCCTAATGCCAAACCAGTGAGGTAAAAGCAAAGGCATGTTAATCCCAAGCTTGACCCACTTATGCATAAAGAGGTGCTCAAATTGATAGAAAGTGGTATCATCTACCCCATTAAGCATACTAGTTGGGTTTCCAACCTTGTTCCTATCAGGAAGAAGAATGAGGAGTTGAGACTATATGTTGACTTCAAGGATCTTAACAGAGCCTCCTTGAAGGACCACCATCCATTAGCCTCTATGGAACAAATCTTACAATGTGTCTCTAGATCCAAGAGATTTTCATTATTGGGTGGCTATTTAGGATACAATCAAATCCTGGTTAATGAAGAGGATTAATACAACATTGTATTTACAACCAAGTGGGGAACCATGGCTTATCAAAAGATGCCCTTTGGTTTGTCAAATGCAGGTGCTACATTTCAAAAGGCAATGGATATAGCCTTTAAGAGCCTCATGTACAAGTTTTTACTGGTCTACTTAGATGACATAACTATCTATTCAAAACATGTAGTAGATCATATCAAACATCTGAGGTAGATCTTTGAAAGGTGTAGAGAATTTGGGATATCTCTTAATCCCAAGAAATATGTGTTTGTAGCTCATGAAGGAAAATTATTGGGATATGTAGTATCCAAAAAAGGAGTTATAATGGATCCTGAAAGAATTGTAGCCATCCTAGAGCTACCCTTACCACATCATAAGAAAAGTCTCCAATTTTTCATAGGAAAGATTAATTTTTTAGGCGTTTCCTGCCTAACATTGCAAATTTACTAAAGCCTTTAACAACCATGTTAAAGAAGAGTTCAACCTTTAGTTGGACTAAAGAAGGGAAAGCCAATTTCTAAGCTATCAAAGAGGCCTTGATAGAAGCTCCTACCCTATTAAACCCAAATTTCAATAAGGATTTCATCCTCTATGCTTATGGAGGTCATGATGCTATATTTGCAATGCTGACTCAAGAAAATTCAAAAAGATTGGAGCAGCCTATTGCTTTCTTTAGCAGAGGTTTAGAAGAGTATGAATAGAGATACTCTTTTGTAAAGAAACATGTACTTTATATGGTAAAGAGCCTTAAAAAGTTTAGATATCTATTGACTCATAGCAAGGTACACTTGAAAGTTACTCATCCAAGTGTCAAAATTTTTTTTCTTTCCAAGGACCTAAATGAGAAAAGAGCTGGTTGGATCACCAAGGTGATGGAATATGACATTGATATTCAGACCACCAAGCTGGTTAGAGGAAGAGGTCTTTGTGAGCATTTGGCAAGGGATGAAAGTTCAAAGAAAATAGAGCAAATGGATGCATCTTTGGTTATGCATTCTACAGAAGAACATGTTGAGGCATCAAGTTGGTTGCCTAACATGATTCATTACTTGAAGACTGGACAATGTCCTATAGGTTTGGATTTAGCAAAAAGCAGGTATTATAGATTGCAATCTATTCCTTTTGTGCTGATAGATGAGATTATTTTTAGAAAGGATCACAATGGTGTCCTTTTGAGATGCATAGATTCAGAAAAGATAGTTGATGTCCTATTTGAATTTCATGATGGACCTTTTGGAGGTCACTTTTCTCCTAGGACTACTACTTTTAAAATGATGAGGGCTAGATACTATTGGCCATCTATCTTCAAGGATAGTCATGAGTATGTGAGAAAATGCATCAAATGTGCCATGTTTGCAGGAAAAGAAAGGCTTGCAACCTTGCCCCTACAACCAGTTAGAATAGAGTAGCCTTTCATGAAATGGGGTATAGACTTTATTGGCATGATTAATCCTCCATCTAGTGTAGGACATAAGTGGATAATCACTGCAGTAGATTATTTCACTAGATGGATAGAAGCAATTGCTTTAAAAGAAGGAAATGAGAATGTTGTATTGAGTTTTTATGATGACATAATTCACAGATTTGGCATTCCAGATTCCATAATATTAGATAATGCATTGGCATTCACAGGCCTCAAAGTCTCAGTGTGGGCAATCAGAAATGACATCTATCTGAATACTAGTTCAAATTACTACCCTTATGGCAATGGCTTAGCAGAATCAACAAACAAGAATTTGATTAGGATAATCAAGAAGACCCTACAAGACAACCAAAGGGATTGGTATACCAAACTGAAGTCTTCCTTATGGTTAGACAAAATTACTCCAAAGAAGATTATTGGGAATTCTCCTTATGTGCTAGTGTATGGAAAGGAGGCTAAGTTGTCCATTTCAACTAAACTACCAACCTTGGACTTAGCTACTCAATATGCCCTATTTGAAGAAGGAGACCCCTTGCAAATCAGGTATGCTTAGTTGACGGAGTTAGAAGAATTCAGAAACAAATCCATGAAAGATATGGAGTTTCACCAAATACAGACAAAGAAGAAATTTGATAAAAGAGCCAGGATTAGAAATTTTAAGGTTGGAGATGTGGTCCTCAAGTGAGATGAGTTCAAATCCAAACCTAGCAGACATAAAAAATTTGATTCATTCTGGGGTGGACAATTTGTTATCATAGAATGTAAGGGATCCAATACTTTCTAGCTATCAAATCTTGAAGAAGTTTCCTTGCCAATCTTAGTCAATGGATTCCACTTGAAGCCCTACTTTGAGGTTAATCCCTCTCTGTAAATTCTTGTAAATATGTTCTTGCTTTCTTTCCCTATTTTCTAGGTTAGTTTCAGGCTTTTCAAGAAGTGCCTGTGCACAATTTTATCTCTCTAGTCCTAGTTTTGTCTCTCTATTGAAGTTTTGTATTCTTGAAATGACCCCATGCCCAATGAATTATGTCAAGGCCATTGGTTTTCCATGTCTAGCAGGCTGACATCCAGTAGAAATCGCCAAAATGTTACCCTAATTTTCCAATTCTATACAAATTTGGATAAAATCCATTGAGGAGTCCCTATTTTAACCTTGACAAGCATCCCTAAAAATTTCATAGCTTTATCTACTTCCCTCTGGTCTTTGCAACTATTTCTAGGACCCTAGCTAGGTGAAAAGTCCTTTAAAAATTCATAAAGCTAGTCATTATAGGCCAAACCCTCAAAAAAAAAAATCCTAAGCCCTGTTATAATTCTTTGTTACTTTATCAGCCACTTAAATCCCCAAAAACCCATGTGCGCTTTAATCCTATTGGCTGGTCGCCAGTTCTCTAAGTCAGTCAGTGGTTACCTTTTCTATTCAGTGACTTAGCAACTATAGTGATTCTCATAGTCACTTATTCCTAGTGGTTAAGTCCTCAATGGTTAGTGACTCAGTGAAGGGTTAACATCCCTTCAGTCATGTATTTGCTAAGAGTCCAATGGTCATTTTGTGTGAGGGTCCCATTCAGGAAGATCCAACATTCTTCATGAATCCGCAAAGGGTCTGTCAAAGGCTTGCAATTTGGCGACAACTATTGATCTTCCCTTTTATGGAGCACTTCAAAACCTTTTGTGGGTCCACTGCCATGTTGTCCTATGTGGAGGCTTTTCATTGGCTAAGGGTGGTGATTTGGAACTTTATCAAAGTGGGCCCAATGGACTGTATCCCTTTAATCCAATGGTTGGCGCATAATCTCACAGAGTGTGTTAGAGCCATGAGATCATGTGAGAGTCGTTGATGCTACTTTATCACCAAGGCTCTATCAGGTGGGTCCTCACTTTTTGATGTGCTCATGTTTGATTAGCTAGCAAGGTGATGATTGGGATGTGTCAGTGGGACCTTGTCAGGACTACAGGGGCATCAACAAGGAATGAAGATCCACAGCTGTCTCATAATCTGATGGAATCTTTAGGGGCTATTAGATCATATGCCTATTGTTAGATTCGAATCCAGTTCTGTGTGGGTCCAAAGTTCTTAAAAGGAAGATCTATGGTTGTCTGATGATCTAAAGGGATCTGTCAGAGAAGTAAGATCATGAGATAGCCATTCGATGGTGTTGTTAGGGTCGTGGGTCTATGTTTTTTAGAGGTGCTGATGTGCTCACTCCTCATTGGTTATTGAATTGAATAGGTGGAGATGTGTCAATGGGGCTGAGTATCTTAAGTGAGGTAGTGGGGAAGTAAGATTTGTGGTGGTCACATGTTCGTAGGGAATATTCCTTACCCTTGCAATCATGTGACCACGATTCGATGCGAGGTCTAGGTTCTTTTGACTTCTAAGGTGTTGGTCTTTTTTGACATGCTCATTTCTATTAGGTGTTGCTAAAAATGAGATCTTTGACTTTTTGAGATGGGTTTTCAAGCTATTTTCAAGTGCATCATAGCCGTTCATCTATTGGGAAGGGTTTCTCATTGACAATTATGTTTTAATTTCAGACCCGCTAGCCGTTAATATTTGAATTTGAATATCTCTATGAGGGTTTTTCTTTTTCTACTCTTTCAGCCATGCATGATGTTGGGTAGCTCAGGGATTAAATTATCAGGATGGTTATGGTTGTGAAGATGATAGAAGTGACTGTTAGCCAGCATCTATAGGGTCCTTTGCCGTATTTTCATGACAGGAGGTGCTAGAAAGAGTTGGTGCCACCTTTTGAATGGTATTGTTACCCAAGGAAATAAGATCAGATTGTGAGCCTTCATGGCTTAGTGGAGTTGCAGGTGGGTAGATGAGTCAAGGTTTTTGTGTCTGCAGGTGAGTTCAGTACAACAAGATCAACACAGAAAGAAATATATGTTCTAATTAGCAAGACATTCTTAGAATTTGATGACGGGTCATTAGTGTAGCTAGGGTTTGATTATTGTATTGTAAAACCATGTAACCCTAGTTAGGTTTTTGACTCCTACCTGTGTGCAATTGAGTTGGTACATATTGTATTTTTAGAGCTTTTGTGCTCAGAGTTCACATTTTGAAAAGGAGAGAGTCCACTTTTGAAAGAAAGTCATCCTTTCTTAGAAGGCTATCTATGGTATCTTCTCTACCCTCTGGTCTTATACCCTTTGTAATCTCCCATTGATTATTTAGGCAACTTTAAGGTATTTGTGGCATTCTCTCTATCCCTATCATTTCATTATTTGGATCATCTCTTAATGAATTCAAGTCTATGCACATTTTCAATGACAACTTAGGGTTCCTGATCCCTCTTACTTTCTGTAATTGTGTGCATTATTGTGTTTGATCTGATTTAGATGTTTTGTGGGTATGCTTCAGCCCCCTAACAGTCTTGTTTCAATCCTACACTGAGTTGCAGAAGTGAATGTCTGCTTACAGGTCATAGGTTGTGTCTTATGTTCAGTCCCTCCTATGAAACACTTATGCAAGCCTATTTAGTAAGTTGTGACCTACTAGACCTAAGCCTTTCATTGATTCTATCCCTCTATGCTCCAATTCATATCCTAATTTCAGTGTATCACCTAGTAGGTAGTTTTCTTTCAAGTTATTTCCCTTTCAAGTATTACTTCTACCCCTTTCCCTCAAAAGAACTTTACTTTCCATGTCAAGAAGCAAATTATGGTGATTATCCAAGAGCAACCAGCCTTGAACCTAGAGGTCTCATCTCAGTTAGCATAGGTCCCACAACCTAAAGATGATTCCCATGTTATACTAGGTTATCAAGACTATGAGAGCTTGAAACAAGGGTGCAAACTTAGTGTATAATAGTAATACTTTTGTTCATATGAAGAAAGATTGTATAGGTAAGAAATTTAAATTTGTTAATGGTTATTGTTATAATTGTCATGGTTTTGGACATAGAGCTATTAAATGTAAGAAACCTATATCTAATGATAATAATAATAGTAAAATGTTTAGAGATACTAACCATGCAGATAAGAAACCTACTAAATATATGAACATAAGAAATGGAGTAGTATGTTATAGATGCAACAAGATTGGACACATTTCCAGGAATTGTAGATCACAAATTAACCAAACTAGACCGAGATATGGAAACAATGGAGTAGTTTGTCAGATATGCAACAAATTTGGTCATACAACAAGGTTTTGTAGAATGAATAACATGAGAAACCCTAATCCTAGGAGTTATACAAGGAGAAATGAGAATGTAATAAATAGTCAAAGAGGATGTTGTAGTAATTTAGAAGTGAAGATTGTTAAATCCATAGATCAAGGAGACACATTCAACACTAAAGGTAATCAGAAAGGTGAAGTATCTAATGGTAAGAGTGAATCTCTTCCTAACCCATTTGAAAGTACTTAATTCATAAAGAATGCAGTAGAATCAGAACTTAGAATAGTGTAGAAGTTAGTATAGGATGATTTGAGTCTTGTGCAATTAATGTAAGGTAGTATATGATGTAATGATGCTATGGTTAAGAGTGCACAAGCTAATATAAAGTTATGTGAGTTCGCAGGAAGTTTGAAGTTTTGCAAGAAAGCAAGAACAACTTTTTGGAAAGAAGAGACAAAAGAATTGAATGTGATGTTAGAATCTTGAAGATAAAAGCTTATGATTAGTATTGTTTGATCATTAAAGTGAATACAAGTGTTAAGGAGATCAAAGCATGAGTGATTGAAAGTAGTTTGCAAAGATTTGGTGAAAGAACTTTGTGTCAGATCTATGCAAAGCCCTAAATCATAAAATTAAGGTATTTTACTGAGAAAATATAGCAGTCAGTTAGAGAATTTGAAAAAGATATGGATGTTTCATTGGTTCATAATATAAGACATAAAATTAGACCTAAGATTAAAAGGTAACTAGTAAAACTCTTGGAAGAAGACCCTAAACTAGCATTATCATCTGTACCAGATGAAGTTTTATATTTAGAGAATGTTAGAAGCTATTTGCAATGAAAACTTGAAACCCTCAATGAAAGTGATTTTACTAAGGAATATGAGAAGCTATACAATCAAGATATGTCATTGAAAGTAGGATTTGAACGTTTGAATGATAATCAAATCATTAGGTATTCACTACAACATGAATTTGATGATGATGAATGCACCAAAATCATTTTGGGCAGAATTCATAATGGAAAGTTTTGGTTTAGATGATAGAGTGATTGATATAACAAAAAACCTAATCCATGAAGTAATCAGTATGTCAAAATCTAGAGTTATAACATTCAATGAGAAGAATGTAAAAAAAATAGTATTGGACAACACTAAGTCATCCTACAATGGTAGAGGAATAGTGATCAGTAAGATTCAACAAGATGATGTTAGATATTTATGCAAGATCTTAACATCTAAGTTTTGTACCAACTCTAGAGAAGATGATATGGTAGCTGGTATGAGTCATGTAGCCTATTTGATGTGTGTTGATAAAGTGCAAGTGGATATGTGTGAAATTTTGAGAATTTAGTTATTTGAGAACTTAGAAAAGATTAGGAAGACTAAGAATTCCTAGTTTAGATTCTCATCATTGATTACATATATGTTTTTCCATTTGTTAAGAAGATTTCTATTTACTATTAGAGAAGACTGGAATGATAACAAAACCACCATGGACATAATTAAGAGAGTGTATCTGAGATATCCTATAGACAAGGTTAATGAGAGTGTAACCTTAGTGATCAAATCATTTCATAACTTGATGAAGAAAAGAACAAGAATTTCATAGGCTATAGTTGAATAGTATAAAAATGAAGTATGATTTATGGTTGAAACTAAATTTACCTTCATTGAAGCAGTTGAACCTAGACTAGCATTCATAGATCCTCTTAGTTATGAAATTTCTGAAGTTGAAGTAGAAGAATATGTGAATAGATTGTTGAAATGTAAGCTGGATGTAAATAGAAATAGATTTGAGACTTATGAGGAGAACTTCAATTCTGCAAAGCCTATTCAGGAAGAAAAGATGTCTAAGAAGAGAGTGCAAACTACTTTAAAGAAAATTCTTAAAGATACAAGTATGACAAAACAAAAATTTGTAATTGTGAAGAGGACAACAACAACACTAAGAGATATTGGACAAAAGGAAGTTTTATCTGTTCCACCCCTATCAGCAATTGTAGATGAGACTGGAAATTTGTATGATGTAGTGAAAGTGGAGAAAGTAGAAAAGGAACAAGAAATAAGAAAATCTACAAGATCTTCTGCCACTCCAAGTAAAAGAGTAAAAGAAATAGCTACTAGACCAGGTAAGAGATAGAAGACAATAGTTTCCCCAGTGCAAAGAAAAGTAGAAGAAATTAAAGATGATGAAGATACTGAAGTCAAGAAGAAGAAATGGAAACCTAAGATTGAAAATTTGTAAGACATATGATCCTAGCAGACAAGAAATTTGATACAATTTAAGGAAAGATACCTAATGAACTATTTGAGAAGCTAGTAAACAAGAAGAAGATAGAAGGTGAAGTAGATAAAAATATCAAAGAGAACTTTGTGAGGAAGCTATGTGACATTATAGATGAAGGTCACTTTAAAGAAATCATGAAAGAACTTGGTACTCATCTAAGGACAAAAAGGAGAACTATTTACATAATGGGAGGAAACTATGAAGAAATCAATAAGGAAATTGAACAAGCAATAATAAAGGTGATGACAACAAGTGCTGGTAAGAACTCTAGTGCATTAGAACAAGCTATGGAAGTTGAGCATTAGAAGAGTCCCTCTCCACCACCATCAATTAACATTGAAGATGAATCAATGAATGTGGAAGGAACTAATATCACATTGGATAGTGATGATAATCCTTTAGTAACCTTGAGAACATTGTTGACAATTCAGCTCTAGAAGATTAGGATAGAACAACTGAAGAAGGAAAGAAGAAGAAAAACAACTAGAAAATCAAGTAAATACAAAGATTCAAGGATAGAAAGAGACACCAAGCAAAGTGGAAATCAGTCCTACCCCTGAGATTGCAAAAAACAAACCATAGATTGAATCATTTTTTGTTGATATTGGAGAAGAAGTTGATGATGATGATCAAATGGAGTTGATATCATCCCTGAACAAGATAATTGGAAACAATAAGAAGGTGAAAAGCCTTCAAGGATTATTGTAGGATGTAACAGAGAAGTTGCAGAGTGTTGTTGATGATGATGATAAAATGGAGTTGATATCATCCCTGAACAAGATAATTGGAAATAATAAGAAGGTGAAAAGCCTTGAAGGATTATTGCAGGATGTAACAAAGAAGTTACAGAGTGTTGTGAGTAATCAAATAATAGAGGTAGATCCATAGATAAAAGCCAAAGAAGTGATGAAGACATTTGACAATAAATTCACTAATTTGACAAATATAGCTACAGTGAAGGCTTAGGCAGCCTATGAGGCTAAAATGTATCTTGATATAAGTAAAAATATAAAAAATGATATCAATAATTTGGATGTGTGCATAATAGACTTGTGAAGAAATTTGGATAGAGGAAAAGTTGTGTATATACAATGTACAAATACAGGCAATCATGTATCAAAAGTGACTGAGAAGATTATAGCAACAGAGACTGAAATTCAAATAGAGGTAAATCTATTAGCCAAACCTAATGTAAAGATACTAGATATTGAGAAAAGAATTAAAAAAATGAATGATGAAATAAGGATTCTTAATGATGAAAAAGATAGGAAATTGAGAAGATTCCCTCTTCTAAGAGAGCATATTTCAATCAAGATAAGTATCATTGAAGGACAATTGGAAGAATGTCTTTCATCCAAGACATCTTATGAGAAATTCAACTTTGCAAACCTTCATGCATGTGAGATTGAATCTTATGGTTTATGTGCACTACTCAATGTTGTAGACACCATTAAGAAGGCATTGGAGAAATAAATAGAGAGCATAAAAGTGAACTTTGTAGATTGTGTTGCAAGCCTACCGGCTCTGCAATTTTGAATCTAGGTAAACAACTTTGAGAACACAATTTTGGCACCCTATTTTTGTCATTGTTGTCAAAGGGGGAGTGATAGTAGAAAATTGATATATATATGATAAGGAAGTATATTCCTATGGGGAGCATAGATAAGATATATGGAGTTATAAGGATAGTGAAGATATAATTTTTGCTATGGCCATAATTTTTGAGTTTTGAAATTTTGAGACTTAGCCAATTTTCTCATATGTTGCCACCAATGACAAAGGGGGAGGTTGTTGGAAATTTGGCTGAGTTATATATCTAGATGCTATCATTATATCAACATATGATCTATGTGAAGACCCCATATGACAGAGAGCAAGTATGACAGAGCACAAAGCAAAATTTTTTAAGTGTAAGTAGTATTTTCCTAGTGTAACTGGAGACCGTTTTGATTGGTGACATCGATAGAAGTAAGTTCAGTGCTTGTGCACTTGAACATGGATACTATGATGTATATTAAAGACTCACCTAAGAGCACAAGTCTATACAGTATGTATGGAAGAATTTATTGCAGTATTTGTAGAGATAGTGTTAAAGCTGACAGGATAGAGAAGAAGACAAAATTGGTAAATAGTTAAGGGATTATTTTGTTTATCAAAATAATGTCTTAATCATATAAAGGGATGAAATCCTAGATGTTAACCCTTGGGAAGCACATGTTAAAATGTATTTTATAAAGTGATTTATGTTTAGTAAAGCCGACTGTAAAAGTTATTAATCTTAATAACTTGTATAAATGTAAGACATATGTAATGTGAAGAAGATAGATGAACATATGTATGTGAAAGATATTGATGCAAAGTTGTGAAAGTCAAGAAAGTAGTATAAGGTTATGTACCTTTCCCTATTTCTGTAATAAGGAATTATTGTACATTAAATGTTTGGGAAGTGGGCTCATCTTGTAATCATTTCATTTTGTACTACCAACTCTTAGCAGGGTTGAGGCTTCTAATAAGGCCTAGAGTCCCTTAATCAAGACTGAGACACTATATATATGTAACAAGCTCCTAACAAGGTCAACATCCTTAATAGGA
Organism: Chamaecyparis obtusa; assembly: GCA_027943335.1. Classification (NCBI taxonomy): domain Eukaryota; kingdom Viridiplantae; phylum Streptophyta; class Pinopsida; order Cupressales; family Cupressaceae; genus Chamaecyparis; species Chamaecyparis obtusa. The sequence continues at coordinate 677,020 of BSBK01002381.1, forward strand.
TACTTTTGACTAGTGGATCTTTGTGGTTATCATCCCCACTGGGGTTTTCCCTTGGCCAGGGTTTTCTTGAGAACAGATAATGTGTTATGAGTTTATTTCCTTTACTGTTATGCATGTTCTTTCATTTACTCTATTATGCAAGTATCGAGTTAATATGCTATATCCATAATTAGGCAAAAGTAAAATTTTTTAGAATACTAATTCACCCCCCCTCTCAGTATTCCCTATTTCTAACATGTGTATCCCACTTGTTGGATGAATTTCAGTGTGCACATGTTAAGGTCCGAACCATTATCTATCATGACCCATTTGACAACAAAGTCATTTACCATAACAATGATGTAGAGAGGGAGATTATGACTAGATTAAATGGATTGCATGTTGTATGGTTTGAAGTAGAGGGGAAAAGATGCAAATAGATGTCCCATAAGGTTTTTTAATTGGATGGTGTTAATGTCCATGGGGACATGTGCCTCTTGGAGGGCATTATTGAGGATTTCCTAATGAATGAGTGAAGTGTGGAGAAGGTCAAAGATGGGGATTTAGGTAGAGGTATTCCAAAGGTTTTCTAGGAGGTTATACTACATATTAGATGTAAGAACCATAATAGAAATGGTAACATGCATTCTACCCCTATGGGTGGTGACTCCACATTAAATTTCTACTCCCTTGACATCTATGGCATTTACAATGAGTTTGACTTGAGAGATGTGTTGGTGTTTCAAAATGGCTTCTAATCTTAGGCTACCAATATACCTTCAGACAAATTTTAGGAGTGGTTAGTTCCAAAATGTATAAGGGGCTTAAGGTAATTGGACCAACTATAGGGACAATACTACCCTCTACACTTTTGCCTCTGCAAAACCAAGGTGGGTATACCGAATCCAATGAAAACAATACTATTACAATACCAAGACTAGATTTGAACAACATATGATAGCAAGAAAGAACTAAATGTCAACCAAACATTCATTGACTCTCCATTTCTACGGGCAAGATAAAAACTCCTCAACCAAATTTTAAAAATCTTAAAATTGGTTCTTGATTCAAATTGGTGATTGTAACAACCCTGATCAGTGTGTGTCAATAGGAGATCTACTCCTTTGGACCAGTGCCTTATCATGGCCACACTCTAGCCATATACTTCACAAGGATAGAGAAATTATCATTAAAACCCCCATTGATTCAGGCTACATTAGAGGTAGTGTGACTTTCATATCAATTTCTCCTCGGTAGGAGTACCTCAGGACACAAAATTAGCACGCGATGACCACCATGATCCTACTCATAAATTTTCACCTACAAATGAACTAAGACACGACCAAATCTGATATGGATTTATGGGTTCTTGGCTTGTTGTTTCAAAACCCTATAGAGAAACCCTAGCAGAAGAATTCAAATTCTGGCTCTAATGGTTAATCAGACAAGTTTAAAACATGGTTGTCAATTCATCTCTTTCTTGACACATTGGGTGATGTACATTAAATGAAAACAATCACCTAGCCTTTAAAATTACCTGACTACATCATGATATCTCAGCAACCAATCAAGAATAGGCACATCAACATGACTTGTCAATTGGACCCACTATCTTATTAGGATTTCCATCTGATGATTGTCACAATATCGAGATGAATATCTACCCTGCATCTTCCCTTTGCATCATCATGACCACCATATATCTATTTTGGACCTACAATATCTTTATCTTTTAACCACAACCATCCCTTTAACCTTAAGTCATTCGAAGATTACACGACTAAAGGCATTCTCATAGTTGCAAAACAATTTACTTAACCTTGGCCTGGTCACAAGATCACGTGAATGAGGTATTCACTGAATCACAAAGTATTTTACTTAACCCTAGATAAATCATGAGATTACATGCTGACCATTGATCTTTCTCATCATCCACAACTATCACTGAATCACTAGGACTCATTCTTAACTCACCGTATATCAAGCGATTCAATCAACAAAGAGAAAATGTGACTTTCCTTTAATTGTGGTCATATTTGGAGATTACACGACTCAGAAATCTCACATTCAATGGACAAAAGATTGACCTCAAGTTAGATCATGAGAACATGTGAAAGCCTCAGTTGCCAAATCATTGAATAGAAACTTAACCACCAAAAATAAATATTTGACTTAACCCAAGCCATCTAGAGATTATGCAAACAAAGGACTTCATTTAATCTCATAATCATTCTTTAAACTTGGGTTAAGTCCTGAGAACATATGACTGAGGCAATCTCCAAGTTGCTAGATCTTTTATTTGTCCTGGGTTACATCTAGAGAATCAGTGCCAACTACCAATCTTGATCTACATCTATGACTCATATTCAATCTATGAAAGCTACATACTAGACCAGATCATCTAGAGAATGAGAAACTAAAGGAAATGTTAACCATTCACCAGGTCATTTGATATTAAGAACTTAGCCACCAAAATTAGGAGAATGCACAAAACCTGCATTCACTAGATCGCTAAATAAAATGACTAACCACCTGGGAACTTAGAGAACTGGAAAACACCTTACTCATGTAATCGCTGGATAGAAACTTAACGTCCCAGGAAAGGAAATAAGACATGTGCACAAAGGGAACCTAGCTAGGCTGAAAAGGTAATGAAGAAATAGACTTTTCTAGGGTTTTTGGACTTAGACAATTTCATGAAGCCCTAGGACATGGATATAGACCTATTTCTTAGGCCCTAAAAATGTAATATCTCCCTAGTTTTTTATTTGAGCACATGAAATCTGAACTAGAGCTTGGTCACATCTTGAATTATCTATAGCTAAGGGTGCAAGCCATGAAAAATCATGAATCTCCTTCGCTGATAAAAACAAGTTGCAGCCAGGGCAAGACAATTTTCTAGGGTTTGCACAAGAATAGACCATTTTCTTAGGATTTTTTGCAATGACAGGAAAATGGCTTGACAATTCCTTTGTCTAGGGATGCATGGCTCTTGCAGGCATGACAAGGATTCAAAATTTTTGGAGGAAATAGACCACCCATTGGACAAAAATTGATAGGGAACCTTCTCAAAAATTGGCAACCGAACTAGGAAAATAGGAAGGGAAACACACAACCAAAAGGGAAAACTGTGCAAAATTTATAAGATTTAAAACTTTACTTGGTGGCCCCAGGCCACCATAAGAAAATCAAAACCCTCCTGAGTCAAAGGTATGATTTTCATCCACATATGTTACAAACCACTTGAAAATGTCATGACACTTCTGCTACAAGCATATGTGAATACTCATGGGCTTAAAAATGAAACTACAATTATCACTACCCATGCTCTTCTAGTCACAACCATTATCATACTCATACTCCAAGAAGTATGGGACATCATTTTCTTCTTCCTAATGATTGGGAATAAAAAAATTATCTAGTAATGCATTAGAAAATAAATCATAGTGATCATCATGCATTACTACAAAATTACCTGGCTGAGAAGGTCTTGGATCCTCAAATTTACCATCATGCATTTCTTCAGCCATTGAGCACCTTGGTTCCTCCCTGATGTCTTCATGAACTAGATCATGAACCAAGTGAAGGTCTCTCTCAAAAATTTTGTGACAGTGGGACCACTGATCTATATCATCATTTTCATCATAAGATTTTATGTCCCAATCATTGAAGACAAAGTCCTCAATACTGTCATAGTCACTATCATATTTGGAAAAAGAAGGAAAAGAATATGAAGAAGAAACTTTCTCATCACTAGAATCTTTATGATAGGAAAACACACTTCCATGGCCTTCAACCTCTTCTTTTGCATAGTGACTACATGAGGAGAACTCTGGTCAACATGGATAATCTTCATCACTTTGAACACCTACCTCATTATCAGTGTTAAAGGATATATTAACATGGTCTAATATTTTCTGACAACATAGATGTGTACATTTATTATATTCAGCTGTCAAAAAATTAGAGATATCATCACTATTGAGAAAAGGGGAGCCCAACTCATCCTTGGTATCTTCATCAAAATCTTTACTCAAATAATCTTGACTTTCAAATTCAGACATCTCTAAACAAGTTGAAGATCTTACATACAATGATTCTAATTCCTTCTCACTACTAAAATTTGAATACACCTCAAACATAACCTTATCATTATGAGAAATACCTTTAGTGTTAAACATGGATTGCTCTGGAATATTATTTGTATTCTTTTCTTGCTGATGATCCTTTAGCAACTTATTCCATTCATCATCATCAACAATTTTTTCTAAGAACAACCATTTGAAATTAGTCAATGAAGAGATGCATTTTGTGGGTAAATTTAAGTACCAATTAGATGCAACCCCTTTGAGGGATCTCCCAAAAAACATCATACTAACATCCTCCTCATAAATCTGTTATTTTACAACAAATATGAAGAATGCTAGGACATGCTCCAATGCTGATTCAGACTGAGCATCAAAAATTAGATTCAGATCCATGAGCTCACTAGGAAAAGAATTGGGGGATCTTGGAAGATGAGCACATCTTAAAGCTCTATCCAGCTTGATAAAAACAACCTTCTAGACTAGCTTTTTCCATGGTTATCCATCTGATTTGAGATAAGATGATAACCACTCATCTTATCTTGTCCTTACAAGAGGTATATCAAAACATCCATACCTCTGACAATATTCAATGTTTCTTGACAATAACATGATATTTAATGTGGAAACATGAAACTATCATATGTCACTCTTCCCTTCTTATTAGTGCTAAAACACTTGATAGGGAAAAAAATACTTTACAACTTGATCTTATGGAAATACACATGAAGATCAAAAAATACCTAGAAGTACTACAATTCAAACTCAACTTGTTGACTGGGAAACATGGCATATCTAGAGCTCTCTTTGTAGCTCCATCAGGTTCTTTGATTATAGAGTCATGATGCAAGGGTAGAGCTAAGAGGGTGCAAATAATGACACACCCTAATGATCCAACCAGCTCAACAACATGCAGAAACAACAACACAAAAGAGTGAGAGAGAGAATGCAGGGTCTTTCATTAATTTTCATCAAATAGAATCATACATTTTGGGCTATAAGGCCTTCCGAGTTAGGGTCAAATATTACAATGAATTATAGAATTCCTCAAACATGTGAGGATCTGCCAACAATCTCTATTCATACTATATTTTATCTTTGAACTCCACTACCCCCTAAACTACAACCAAACAACTACATTTATACAAGAGTCTACTGAACTAAGTCAACCTTCAGATCCATAATCAATGGAAGGAATGATCATATATGGGACCACATGCTTCCCAATGATGAATTCCAACATTAAATCTATGACCCATAATAAATGAACAAGTTGGCTCAATAGGAACTCAAAAGACACTACTTGGTAAGCAAGGATGACCGAGCAACAGACAAGTATCATTGAGTGCCAGTGAAACAATCAACCACCCAAGAGATAACTGACCACACTCAGTAACCAAAGGAAACTGACCAACTCAGTCAAAGGAGGAACTGAGAAACACACACAAACTCTAAAATGTTATTGGTGACATAGGATTGCCAAGGACCCAAAATGCTCCTGCATCAGATACCTGGGTTTATTTTGAAATGATTCTCCAATATCATTTGGTAGCTATGATCTGTTGGCAATTTGGCTAAGGTATGTACATGGATGTTGTCATTATGGAAACATATGTTCCCTATGAAGATCACATAAGATGGAAAGTAAGTATGGAAGATCGTAGACTAAAATTGTCTAAGTATGAAATAGTGTTTTTGACAGAGCACCCGATACAGTTTATTTTGGCGATGTTCACTGGAGCATGATCAGAGTTTTCACAGTTGAACATAGAATCTATGGTGTCTAAGGATATCCCATCTTAGTGTGCAAAAGAGTATGGATAGTACGGACAAAGTTATGATTGTTTTACTGATGATAGAGTATAGCCGATAGAGCAGTTTTGAAGGCAGAACTAGTAAATGAATTAAGGGATTATTTTGCTTGTCAAAATAATGACTTAATATTATAAAGAGTTGACATCCTAGATGTTTACTCTTGGATAAAGATATGCAAGCTGACTGGAGAAAGATATTCTATTTGTATCTTGTATAAATATTGTAATGTACCGAACATACTTGAAATGTAACTTGTGATCGATGTATATTGTGATAGCAGTGAAAGTTATTGATGCAAAGTTGTAAGTAGTACCATATTGTAATCAATAACCATTTGTATTAATTATTTGGGTAGTGAGCTCATTTGGTAATCAAGTTTTGTATCTACAACTCCTAATAGGGTTGAGGCTTCTAACAATGCCTATAGTCCCTTAACTAGGACTGATACACTATATGATTGTAACAGGCTCCTAACAGGGTCAACATCCTTAACAAGATATCTTTTGATTAGTGGATCTTTGTGGGTACCATCCCCATTAGGGTTTTCCCTTGGCTAGGGTTTCCTCGAGAACATATCATGTGTTATGAGTTCTTTACATTTAATGTTATGTATGCTATTTAGTTTCTTATGCTTTAAAGTAATCTGTTATATCCATAAGTGGGCAAAAGTCAAAGTTTGTGAAATACTGATTCACCCCCCCCTCTCAGTATTTCCTATTTCTAACAATTGGTATCAGAGCATAGTTACTCAGAGAAGGAACATTCAAGGAAAGCCTAGCAGCTTGAGTAAGATCTCTATGGATATGGATTAGTTATAGAAGAATCTTGAAGAAGCTCTTGAACAAATTGATATTCTTACTGATGAAAGAAACACTCTGAAAAGAAAGTATTGTGATGCAAAGAATATTATTGACAAATTGAAAGGTAAGATAGAAGATCTGAAATCTAAGAGGGAATCTAAAATTCTTGTTGAAGATTGTGATGATTTAGAAAAAGAAAATGTGATCCCTAAACATGAATTGAAGATAGCAAATCTGAAGCTTAGCTTGAAAGATGGAAATGACAATCTGAGATCTGAGAATGAAATTTTAAAGAATGAGAATGAAGATTTGAAATCTAAACTTGGAAAGGTAACATCTGAATTTGATAAACTCAAATTGTAGTATGATGAACTTCAAAAATACAAGATTGTGAAAGGTGAATTGACTCAATCTAAACAACAACTTGAGAGGCTATATTCAAACTATGAAAAGATTAATGAGAAAGTATCTTATGGAAAACCATTCTATGACAGAACTGGTCTTGGATTTAACACATTGAAGATAATTAGTGAAAGAAAGAAACTAGATCTGAATGTATGTGAAAGCAGTGAAGAAAAGAAGTTAGATGAGAACAAATCTGAAGATGCACCTAAGCAAGAAGAATCACCAAAGCAAGAAGATGCACTGAAGAAAGAAGAACCACCAAAGAAAGATGAACCATCCAAAGGTATGCAAAGAGAATTCAAAGGTAGATTTTTTTCTTGTAATACTATTGGTCATATGAAGAGAGATTGTATAGGTAAACAATTCAAACCTCTTAATGGATATTGTTATAATTGTCATAGTTTTGGACATAGAGCTATTGAATGTAGAAGATCTAAAGTTATTAAGAATAATTACACTAGTAGAATGCTTAGAAATACTAACAATACAGATCAGAGATCAATTGAAGACATGAAAAGAGGAAATGGAATAGTATGTTATAGATGCAACAAAATTGGACATATTGCTAGAAATTGCAGGACACAAATCAATTAGTAAACACCTAGATATGGAACCAATGGAATCATTTGTTAGATACGTAACAAGATTGGACACATGGTGAGATTTTTTAGAATGAACAATGGAGGTTATCATCATAACCCTAACCCTAGAAACTATGCAAGAAGGAATGAAAATGCAGGAAAAAAAGAGAAAGCTTTTTGTAGCAATGAAGATGAAGTAAAATTTGTTAAAGGCACAGATCAAGGAGGTATATTCAGCACTAAAAGTAATCAGGAAGGTAATGTATCTAATGGTAAGAATGAATCTTTACCTAACCCTTCTTTAAGCACTTAAATTATGTAAATTTATGTAGTTTAGGAACTTAGAATTAGTGTAGAATTAGATTTTGAATGAATTAACTTTTGCATAGTTAGATGAAGGTTTTTTATGTTATACTAATGCTATGGTTAAGTGTACAAAAAGAAATATTGTGTTTTGCAAGGTCACAAGAAGACTTATGGTTGCAGGTTTATAGAATTAGCTTTTTGGCATTTTAGTGGCAAAAGAATTGAATGCGATGTCAGATCAAGTAAATGCTAAGTATCAAAAGATTGAAATTGAAGTTATTATGATTATCAAGTGAATAGAAGTGATTTGGAGAGTGAAGAAAGAAGTTTGGAAGTGATTTGCAGAAGTTTGAAGCGTCGATCTAGTGAAAGCCCTAATTTTGTGAACTTAAGGTATTTATCCAACTAAGATCTTGAATCAGTTTAAGTAATCAGATATAATCATGGATGTGTCATTGATTCAAAACATTAAGGATAAGAACAAATCTAGAACTAAGAAAGATCCAGTTGAACCCTCAGAAAGAGATGCTAGTTTAGCTTTATCATTCGTACCAGATGGAGTTCTTCATTTAGAGAATGTTAAAGGATATCTTGGATGCAAATATGAAACCCTAAGGGAGAGTAAGTTTAATGGTGAATATCAAAAATTGTACAACAAGGATATGTTAGTGAAACAAGGTTATGAACATCTAGAAAACAATGAAATCATTGAGTACTCTATGAAATATGAATTTGATGATGAGGAGTGTACTAAGATCATTTTGAGTAGGATACATAATGGTAAATTTTGGTTAGAAGACATAGTTATAGACATAACTACAGACCTAATTTGTGATGTGACTAGATTATCAAAAGTTGGTGCAATTCCATTGAATGAGAAAAACATGAGAAAGATTGTGATTGATAACACCGGTTCAGTATACAATGGCAGAGGTATAGTCATTAGTAAGATTAAGCAAGATGATGTAAGATATCTATGTAAGATTTTGACAATAAAATTCTATGGAAGTTCTAGAGAAGATGATATGCCAACAGGTATGGTACACATTGCTTATTTGATGTGTGTGAAGAAGAAGCCTGTGGATATGTGTGAAATTCTGAGAATACAGTTGTTTGAGAATTTGGAAAAGATAAAGAAAGCTAAATACACTCACTTTAGATTTTCCTCATTGGTTACTTACATGTTCTTCCACTTGCTAAGAATATTTCCTTACACTATTGATTGGAATGATGGTGAGAATACTATGGTAAGAATCAATAAAGTTTACATGAAACATCTTATTGAGAAGGTTAATAATAGTGTAAAGTTAGTGTTGAAAACTTTTTAGAACATTGTGGTAAATAGATCAAGAATTCCTCCATCCCTAGTTGAGAAATACAAAGATGATATATTTTTTATGGTTGATACTAATTTCACTTACATTGAGGCAGTAGAACCTAGACATGAAATCATAGACCCTCTTGGCTATGAAATCTCTGAAGTTGAAATAGAAGGATATGTTAGTAGATTGTTGAAAAGTAAATTGGATGCTCATAGCAACAGATTTGGAACATATGATGAAAACTTTGATTCAACAAAGACACTCAAGGAAGAGAAACAATTAAAGAAGAGAGTGGAGACTACAATAAAGAAAATTCTAAAAGAAACAGGTTTGAGTGAGAAGGAATTTGATATTGCAAGAAAGATTGCAGAAGCAATAAGGAAAAGTGAGATACTATTAGTCCCACCTTTGGCATCAAGTGCAGACCCTCAAGAACCCATTCAAGTGAAGGTAAAGGTTGAATAACCTAAGAAGGAGAAAGAAATTAGTCAGACAAAGAAACCCTCTTTTTCAGCACCAAGCAAAAGAATGAAGGCAAGTGCTTTAGGACCGGGTAAAAGACAAAAAATAATTGTTCCATGAGTACCTAGAAGAGTTGCAGAGATAAAAGATGATGAAGTAACAATAAAGAAGAAATCATGGAAACCAAGGATAGAAAGAGTTAATGAAGATATAATGCAACATGGAGACTTTACCAAGATGAACAAATACTATGATTTATATGGATCCTCTGACAGATTAAATCTAGAGAATGCAATGGTTACACATATGATTTTGACAAACAAGAAATTTGATACTGTTCATGGAAAGATACCAGAAGATTTGTACAACAAACTTGTGCGAAGAAAGATGAGAGCACAAGAAGAAGATACTAAAATGAGAGAGAATGTGATAAGATAGTTATGTGAAATAAGAGATGATGACCACCTTAAATAGATTCTCAAGCCACTTGAAACCCTATTAAGAACCAAAAGAAGAACTATACAAATAATGGGAGGTCAGTATGAACAAGTGAAGACTGAAACTGAACAGGTAGTTGTGAAAGTGCTAGCAGACTTGGTAGCAAGAAAAGATAGCAAAGATCAATCAGTTGTAGAACCTGCAGAGAAATAGAGTTTAGAACAGGTGGAGGCAACAACAGAAGTACTTGAAGTTGAAGATATTCCCTCTTCTTCTATAATCATTGGCACATAATCTATGGACATTGAAGGAAAACAAGTTACTTTAGATTCAAATGATGTGGTACTCAATAGTTTGGATAACAGTGTTGACAATTTGGCTTTGGGAGAGCAAGAAAATAGTATTGAAATAGAGACTACATGAATAGAAGATCAAATGGAAATAGAGGCCCATACACCTATTGAACCACAAGAAGACATCAGTCTTACTTCTAAGACTAGAAAGGAGAAAGGAATAGGAACATTGATTGAAGATTTGAGCAAGGAGGTTGATGATGATGATCAATTAGAGTTGATCACTTCTTTGAAGAAAATTATTGGAAAGAACAAGAAAGTTAAGAACTTGGAAGGAACCCTAAAAGATTTGACTTAGAAGCTACATAGTGTTATATCTAAAATAGTCTTTGATTCAGACCCACTTGAAAGAGCAAAGATGGTAATAAATTCTTTTGATGTTGAGTTCACTAATTTGTCTGATATTGCTAAGGTTAAGGCTCGAGCAGCTTATGAAGCTGAGATGTTGCAGAATATAAGTCAGAATATCAAAAATGACATTGGCAGCCTTGATAGACACATTAAGAACTTAAGGAAACATCTTGAGACTGGAAAGTGTTTGTACATTTAGTGTACAAAATCTGAAAATATAATAATTGAGGAAGAGAAGAAGCTAAAAGAGAAGTAAGATGAAATTGCAGCAGAGACAAACTCAATGACCAGCCCAAACATAAAGATCAGTGAAGTTGAGAAAAAGATCAGAAAATTATGTGATGAGATAAGGACTTTGAATGATGAGAAGAAAAGTAAAAGTATCAGGATAAACATCTTGAGAAAGCATGTCTCAATCAAGTTGACTATAACAAAAGAGCAGCTAGAAGAATGTCTTACTGCTAAGACATCATTTCAGAAGTTCAACTTTGAATCTCTTCAAGCTTGTCAGATTGTAGCATACGGATTGAGTACTTTACTCAATCTAGTAGGATCAATTAAGAAGGCATGGGAGAAAGATTTTGAGGCTTGGAAGATAGATTTTTCAGATTGTGTTGCAAGCCTACTAGCTTTGCAATAAGACTGTAAGGAAAAAGTTTTGACACAATTTTGTATATCCCTTTCCACCCTTTATTTTGTCATTGTTGTCAAAGGGGGAGAGATAATTAGAAAATTGTCTATTTATGATAAGGAAGGATACTCATAGGGGGAGTTCTATGGATTATTATGAAGTATTATAGATTATGTGTATATTTTGAGGAGATATAAGGATAATATTCTATGGCCACAATTTTGATACAAATTTTGAGATTTTGACTTGTACACTTAGCCAATTTTCTCATATGTTGCCACCAATGACAAAGGGGGAGATTGTTGGAAATTTGGCTGAGGTATGTACATGGATGTTGTCCTTATGGAAACATATGTTCACTATGAAGATCACATAACCTGGAAAGTAAGTATGGAAGATCACAGACTAAAATTGTTTAAGTATGAAACAGTGTTTTTGACATAGCACCTGATACAATTTGTTTTGGTGATGTTCACTGGAGCATGATTAGAGTTTGTGTAGTTGAACATAGAATCTATGGTGTCTAAGGATACCCCATCTTAGTGTGCAAAAGATTATAGATAGTATGGACAAAGTTATGATTGTTTTACCGATGATAAAGTACAACCGACAGAGTAGTTTTGAAGGCAGAACTAGTAAATGAATTAAGGGATTATTTTGCTTGTCAAAATAATGACTTAATATTATAAAGAGCTGACATCCTAGATGTTTACTCTTGGATAAAGATATGAAAGCTGACTAGAGAAAGATATTATGTTTGTATCTTGTATAAATATTGTAATGTACCGAACATACTTGAAATGTAACTTGTGATAGTTGTATATTGTGATAGCAGTGAAAGTTGTTAATGCAAAGTTGTAAGCAGTACCATATTGTAATCAGTAAACATTTTTATTACTTGTTTGGGTAGTGGGTTCATTTGGTAATCAGGTTTTGTATCTATAACTTCTAATAGGGTTGAGGGTTCTAACAAGGCCTATAGTCCCTTAACCAGGACTGATACACTATATGATTGTAACAAGCTCCTAACAGGGTCAACATCCTTAACAAGATATCTTTTGATTAGTGGATCTTTGTGGGTACCATCCCCACCAGGGTTTCCTTGATAACATATCATGTGTTATGAGTTCTTTACATTTACTATTATGTATGCTATTTAGTTTCTTATGCTTTAAAGTAATCGGTTATATCCATAAGTGGGAAAAAGTAAAAGTTTGTGAAATAATGATTCACCCCCCCTCTCAGTATTTCCTATTTCTAACATGATCCAAGCTGCATCCAACTCAGACTGTGAAATTGATGAACTATCTTCCATCAGACTATTCTTCCATTTTACTAGATATTCCATATATTTTTTTCCTCTTGTACTTTTTCCAACTCTTTGCTTCAGGATATGCTCAACTTCTTCATTCTTCTTCTTAGGATACTCTGTTAGTGCTGTCACTTCTTCATTAGGTTCATGATACTCATAAAAATTAGCAATGTTGAAAATCAGTGATATGTCTTGTTAACATGTGCAAAAAATTTCATGGCTCTAGCCCTTTTCCCCTGGGCTCTGTAGTTATTTTTAGGTCTCTGCCTTTAGCCCTGGTTCAAATTTTTTGAAAATATAGCCGTTGCATGCAAAAACCCTTTGAAAAGTGCCCTGGCCCTATTTATTTTTGCGTTACCTTTTCGCGGGTCACTTAAAACCTTATATTTTGCATGTGTCATTTAAAATGACCAACTTTACCATGTTCATGGTTAGGTTTCATGTGTCAGCGGGTCCCCTTTAAATATTTCCTAAGTCACCAGTTAATCTTTCCTAAGTTCCCAGTGCCTTACAAGTTTTAAATTTTCCTAAGTCCTGAGCTTTAATTTTTCCTATGTTTTGGCCTTAGTGTTTTCTGGGCCTGGGTCCTGACATCCATAATCCATCCAATGATGGGCGTAATTTCTCATGGAATTTGTCAGAGGCTTGAGATCTTACACTAGTTGTTGATCTCATTTGTCTCAAACATATCTTTGGTGGTGGTCCTGGTGTTAGGTGGAGTTGATTTGGAGGTTTTTTATTGGTCCATGTAGTATGAGGTGGAATCTTGTTAGTGGGACCTGGTTTCCAACTTGGCAGAGGGTCTTGACATGTCAGAAAATTGACAGATGGTGTATGATCTTAAGGGTTATTTCTGACACACCAGGCTATAAGACTAGCTATTGATCTTCTTGATGCAGGCCTGGTCAAAATTTTCTCAACGGTTTAGCAGAGTGGATAAAGTTTTTAGTAGTGCTGAGAAAGTCAAGGGGTTCACTCATTCACATGATAAAATGGTGGTTCTCTAATTTGTTTGGTGATTTAGTGAAGGAAGGTCAAAAGGTCGCTAAATTATTTAGCGGTGGGATGAAATACTCTGCAAATTGGTGAAAATAGCCTTGTCACCAATTCGCTAAATAAGAGACTGGGGTGAGTTAAGTTTCTTTCAGTCGCCAGTTCACTTGAGTTAACCCTAGGCTATCCGATGAGTTAAGATGTAAAGACCGTGAAGCATGAAGATCAGATGGTCATGACTTAAAGTTGATGGAGATTTAAATTTCAACTACCGATTCACTGCAGGCACCATGAAGTAGCTGTTTGATTTCAAATTTGAATTTGTAGAGGGTTTCCAATGATAGGAAGTACTAGAATTTATGGTTTTAATAGCTGATTTCGATTGGTTTTGTGGTGCTTGCTGTTGTAGTGTGGTCCAGGGTGTTGAGTGATCATTTGTAGGGTTTGTACTACATGGTTTTGTGCTCAAGGCATGTTGTAGGGTTGACATTTAGGCATTGTTCATGATTCTCAGTACCTTCTCAGAGAATTTTTCATGATTGAGGATCATTCCAAGATTTTCTTTCTCTTGGTTGTCTGGGTTTCCACCCCTGTAATAACTTTATGACCATTTCTAGTTGGTTGGGCAGTTGAAACCCTAACCCTAGTCACCCAAAGCTTGATGCATCCTTTTTGAGGATTCCAAGGTGACTAGGGGTATAAGAAGTAAGATGTTTTATTTTGAAAGGGTTCTGATTTTGATTAGTTCCAGGGAGTTGTAGCAGGAGGTATCATATTGTATTAGATTGAATAGAATTTCCTTGTAGTCTTTTGCAGGTTATTGAAGTGGTTTTCTCTCTTCTCTTCTCTGAACATGTAAATGATTCATTATACTTAATACAATTATTTCAAGCTTTCAAGTCTCTCCTTGGTGTCAATCTTGTGAATTCTAAATTTTCTGATCTATTGCATATGATTACCTTTGTATATGTTCTGGTCTTCAGTTCTTGATCTAGGATCAAGTGAAATATACTTTGGATAGGACATAGATTCACTTTGATTTGTTTGTAGAAGGATGTTATAAGTAGTGGATGGGCTAGAATGTTTGTATTTATGGCTATGAGTTTTAGATAGTAGTTGGTTCATGTTCAATGTCTATATTTGAGATTTTCCCAATGGATAATGGCACTGATCAGGGATTAGTATATTTAGTTGAGTTCAATGCTTGATTGACTCTTGTTTACTTATTTCCATCTTCATATATCAACACCTTTTCAAGTTTTAATTGTATTTGGTTGATAGTAGTAACACCCTATAGTAATGGAGAGTCAATGAATGTGAGGTTAGCATTTAGCACTTTCTTACTATTCAATTTGTTGTTTGGCCCCAGTCTTTGGTGTGTGAAGTATAGTTTTCACTAGGTTAGGTGCACCCGCCTTAGTTTTGCAGAGCTAGAAGTGAAGAGGGAAGTCTTGTCCCTATAGTTGGTCCAGTTACCCTAAGATCCATATACATTTTGGAACTAACCAATCCTAAAATCAACCTGATGGTATATTGGTAGCCTGAGAGCATAAGCATCCATTTTGAACACCAACATGTCCATGTTATCAGGTAACTCAATCTCATATGCATTTCCACTGTCAAATTTTCTCAAAATCTTGCAAGGTCCAAACTTCTTCATTTTCATCTTACCATATGTTCCAATATGAAATTGACCTTTCTTTAAATGAACCATCACATTTGTTGGTTCCCCTTCTCTTTCTACTTGCAGGTTTACACTATGATTGACAAACTAATGTCACTAACTCTATCACCACTCCAAATTCTACAAGGAAAAGGGCCAATTAACAAGGATCAACAAGGATCCTCCTATGCTTTGAGCCTAGATGCTTAGGTGGGTGTACCCTTGATTCACTTCTTGAAAGGAATCACTAAATATTATACATTTATACCCTTTATTAACTGATTTAAAGATTTTATCATTTATATTTGTGATTGATAATGATGAACTACTTCCAGAGAATAGATCAGTGCCTTAACTTAGGGCATAGAGTCACTCAATAACATATATCAACTAAAAATCCTAACTCAAACACTCTTGAACTCAGAATAAGTGCTTTGCCTATCATCCCTCACTCCCAAACCTGATCATCAAATTCATATCCAACCATGACCTCACTGAAACTACCTTAAAGACTTTAATCCTAACTTTGTTAGGAACTCAAAGATAATCCCATAATATACTTTGTATACCATATGCTAACTCACTTTGTGACATTAACATATATAAACCCAAGATCAAAACAAGAAGAAAAACATAAATCTAAGATTGGAATTCAAGTGTATTCTCATTAGAATCTACAAAATCAATACATTATCAAGACAACAAAATGCTAGGAAACAAACCCTAAATCCAAGCTCTCTTTGTTCAGTCTTTTACATTGACTATCAACATAACACCATCAACAATGACTAAAAATCAAAACTACTACAATATATACCACTATTCATCTTGGAATCCTAAAAATTAGGATGCAATAAGCTTCAGATGACTAGGGAAAGGGTTCGGGTTTTCACCCACCATACCAACCAGGTTCAATCAAAATTTACTGCATGGGAGAAAAATCAAGCAACCTTGAGTGATCAGATCCTAGAATGAACTTCATTTATGATATTTCTCAGAGAAATGTACTGAAGATCATGAATTCACCATGCTTATTTGGTCTGATCACTCACCTGCAACATGCCTTGAGTTACTGTATCACCCACTCTATGGCACAAACCCTCTACATCAATCATCATTCTCTCTGGACCACGCTATAATAGTTGACAAAATCATATCTACCAGATCCAACCACTTAAGTATTGAATGCCAGTCCTTAGTCACTGAGAAACCCTTAAAATATTCAAATCTAGAAGAAATGGTTACTTGAATGCCACAAGATAGCTCATTAACAACTAGTATTCAAATCTAGATCATCTTTATATCACGACCGTCAGATATTCTTACTTTTCTCAGGCTCACAACCTAACTCTATAGGAATCCTGGTTTACATTTTTCCCTAGTCATGAGATCATCAGACATCTTATTTAACTTTAGTTATACTTAGCAATTTAGTGACTGTAGTCTTGTGGTCTTGTAGTCATCTCTTTAACTGCAAAACGTTTTACAGATTATGCAACTAAAGCCCCACCTGAGATACATATTTTTCATTGTGAGATCTAGTGACTATAGTCTCATGGTCATGACAACTTTATTAACTTTTTAAAATATTTAGTGATCACTTGACCTAGAGATCTAGTGACTAACAAGGAGTCTCTCAATCACTGAAGCTTCTTGACTTTTCAAATTTCTTCCTAAGATTACATGTCTGCCGTTGATCTTTATTTCCATTTCATCCTATGGTCCATATTAAGTTGTGAGAACTTTTTTGACTTAACTATTTGATTCAGTGATCAAGAGATAACTATGTCACATAATCACTAAAGTTTTAGCCCTTAACCACTAGGAACATGAGACTCTAAGACCATAAAGTCATTGAGTCACTGAACCAAGAACTTTAATTGTTGGGCCAAACCTGATGTTACCTTTATCTTTAACCTCACATAATTTGGAGACTCGGTGACAAAGAGATTCTCTAGGTCTCACAATCTTTTTATTAACTAAGGTTAAACCCTAAGATCATGCGATTGAGACCATTCTTGAAGTCACAGAAACATTTCTTAACTCTGAGTCAGGTCATGAGATTAAATTCTGACCGCTGATCTTCAAACCTTTCCTGCAGCCATTGAAGGTCCACATTTAATCTTGATATGTTAAATAACTTAACTATTATATCATGAGATTGGGTGACTAAGCCAAGGCCGATTTCTCTTGCAGGTGCCATGGAGATGGAGTTGCATTCTGGGTCAGCTAGGAGATAGTTGAGAGCTTCCATTGGAGTTGCAGTCAGAGCTGAGTCATTTTGGGCAATGCTAAGGGGGATTGTGAATGGAGTTGCAGTCGATTCCATCATGGGAGATTAGTAAAGCCAGATGTGCATCAGTTGGGAGTGACTACAAGTTAGATGTGGGTTGAAGGAATCATGGAGATAGATTTTCATGGGTGCTGATCGAAGCACTGAGATAGCGGATGAAGTCTTTGCCAGAGACTTGCTTTTTTCATGAGTTGTAGATGGATGTGTAGCTTGAAGGACCACCTGCCAAGTCATCAACTATTTAATAGTTAACCGCTAAATTCAGGAGACTAGGAGATAACCATTAGTCATTGAATCACTGAATACTTATACACTTTGAGCACGCTGACCTTCTACCACATCACTGCTTCTGGCACCAAAACAAATCTAACACCTCAACATCTTTTGACATCAGGTCCACATGTACAATGTTTTTGATGTGATCAACCATTATGAGATTCAGTGACTTGGCACATCTCACAGTTGCCAGTCAAAAAGGAATATTCAAATTTCATTGGGAGATCACCTAACTAAAGGAAAGTCATAGTCACTTAATAGAAAAGAATATTTGGTCTACATCTCATGACTAAGAGACTGATTTTAGAAAACATGTGCCCACTTGGACATGTGGCACCCTATCATATCTCTGCCCAGCCAATCAGAGAAGAGCATGTCATAAAAACTTTAACCACTTGCATCACAAGATTTGGAAACCATGGTTAACTCCAAGTCACAACACACTAAACTTGACTGCCCTGACTACATGATTAACCACCCGCCAAGTCTCCACCAGATATGGAATATTTTGAAAACATTAAGAGACCTCGCGACTGAAGGCTTTGAGAGGTTTCTAGACTAAAAGGAATATGCTTTTTTCATTTAGAGACCTAGCGACTAACTAGGAGAGATAAAAGGTGCACATGCCTTATAAATCACTTAAGTGGCTCAAAAAAGGTCATGAAGGAATAGAACCTGGCCAAGAAAAATTAGGGCTTTTCTCACCAATGGCTAGAAATAAGAATTTAGACCTAGGGTTTAAGGACTAGGGACATAGAAAAATATGTAGAGACCAGGGAAAAATCATATAGCTAGGAAAATTTTCTTGTAGGTGCTAAAAGTGGCTCTGTCTAGGGATGAATGCCTCTTGTAGGCATGGAAAGGATTTAGGATCAGTGGGAGAAGCAGACCACTTGCTGGGAAAAAGAACAACTGCAGAGAGCAACAGGACAAAACCCTATAAACTAAGATGAAACAAAATAGGGAACAAGCACACCTCTACAAAATTTACAACATGTACAGACCTAACTACTATTCATGGAAAGAAAAATACCTTCAATTGAAGTATTTTTTCAAGAATTATCCATGAACTGGCAATTTTTGAATATCACTATTTAGTTCTTTGACAATATAAGAATCTTGTCCCCATCTTTCATGAATCAGATATGGTCCTAGCTAGAGTGGATCAAATTTTCCATGTTTCCCTTTATCTTCCAATCTAGCATTCTAGATTAATACCAAGTCAGCTAATTCAAATCTCCTTTCTATTGATTTCTTGTCATACAAACTTTTAACTTGCAATTGCAACCTAACATTCTTTGAAGCTGACTCTCTTCTAGTCTCATCCAGCCTAATCAAGTCCTCAATTCTTAGCTGCATTTCATCCTCTAGGTCCTCATCATATATTTGAACAAACCTATACATTTCCAATAAGTTGTTTTGAGGCATCCTTGCATGTATCCCATACACTAGGTCAAATGGTGCACACCCAATTTCCTTTTTCATAGTTACCCTTACAGCCCATATAGCTAATGGTAACTTTGAATTCCATGCCATTTTATTCTTTTCAAGAATCCTCTTGAGGATCTTCATTAAAATTTTGTTAGATGATTTTGCCTATCCATTTCCTTGTGGATGATAGGGTGAGGAGTATGACATCTGGATTCTAAAACCTTTGCAGAAATCTTTGTACTCAGCAAACCTAAAGCACATTGCATTATCACTGGCTATCCTCTCAGTACAACCAAATCATGTAACAATGTTATTTGATAGAAAATTAATCACCACATTTATTATTGCATTCCTTTTAGGAATAGCCTCTACCCATTTGGTGAAATAATTAGTTCCAACTAAGATCCAAGAATGTCCTCCACTGGACTTGTTTGGTATTTCTCCTATAAAATCCATTCCCCATTGTTGGAATGGAGCTTGCACTTCAACTAGCCTCAAAGGTACATTTCTATAAAATTTGAGCTTACTAAAGAATCTTTGACAAGCATCACACTTTCTTACCAGTTGTTCTGGATCTTTGAAGATTGTGGGCCACTAGAATCCTGCTCTCAAGACCTTTTGAGCAATAGTTTTACCCATATAATGTCTGCCACAAACTCCCTCATGCATTTCTTTTAACAACTTGTCAGCTTGATTTTCATCAACACATTTTAAAAGTATGCAATCTAAATTTTCTCTATATAATTTGCATTTTATAATCACATACTTGATGGCTTGTAACTTCAATGTTCTTTTCTTATTGTCATCCATCCCTATTGGACACTTCATGTTTCTTAAGTAAAAGATAATATCTTGATACCGGATACAATCATCCATATTAGAAGTATAATCAATCTCAGTCTGGTTTATCTGATTTGCATCAAGATTGGATTGAGCCATCAGTTTTTCCAATCCTTGTCATCTAACCAATTTGGTAATCTGGATGTCAATATTGAATTCTTGAATTCTATTTATCCATTTGTATCTCCTCCCATATACCTCTTGCTGTGAAAAAACATCTTTTACTATAGCACTTGGTACAAAAGCAATCACAATTGCTCCCATCAGATAGCATCTAAAAGCCTTGACAGACTTCACCAGTGCATATGCTTGTTTTTCATTGATATCATATTTTAGTTCAGCAGCCTACAAAGATTTACTAAAAAATGCAATAGGCTACTCATAACCCTCATTATTCTTCTGCAGTAAGGCTGGAGCAACAGTATGAAAAGATGCAAAAGAAAAGATGTGCATTGGGATATTGTAATTAGGTGCTTTAAGCATAGGTGCATCTTTGATAGCCTGGTTGATGTTATTGAAAGCTTCATCGGGCTCACTCTCCCATTTGATAACAGATCCTTTCTTCAACATCTTGGATATTGGCCTAGTAACCTCAGCAAAATTTGTTATAAATCTCCTCAAGAAATTTACCTAGCCAAAGAAGGATTGAAGTCCCTTAAAATTTTTTGGCCTATGAATTTTTTCAATAGCAACCACCCTTTTTGGATCAATTCTTACTCCTTGCATCCCAACTAGGTGTAATAGAAACTTGCCTTCAGTCACACCAAATGCATATTTCCTTGGATTTAATGAAATGCCATATTCCAAAGCTTTCATAAAGATTTTCTAAAAATGAAAGAAGTGATCCTCTTCACTCTTGGAATATATAGTTAAATCATCTTGATAAATGACAAGGAAATCATCTATAAAATCTGAAAAGGCAACATCCATTGCCCTTTGAAAAGTTGCACCAGCATTTGTAAGACCAAAAGGCATCCTCACATAGACATAAGTCCCCCAAGGTGTAGTAAAAGCTATCTTAAATTGTTCTAATTCTTTTACAATTACTTGATTATAGCTAGAAAAACCATCCATCATAGACATCAAATCAGACCCAGTCACTCTTTGCAACATAGCTTCCATATTAGGCAAGCAATAGTTATCTTTTAGAGAAGAAACATTTAGATTCCTAAAATCCACACATAGTCTGATGTCTCCATTCTTCTTCCTGATAGGAACCAAATTTGACACCCAAGATGAATGCCTGATAGGATTTATAATTCCAACATCTCTCAAATTCATTAATTCTTCCTACATTTTAGGTGCTAAGGTAGGATTTATAGGCCTTTGTTTTTGCCTAAAGGGTTTGACATCTTCTTTCAAAGGAATAATATGTTGGAACAATTCTTTTCTATAAACCTTTAGGTCATCATATGACCATGCAAAAACATGCCTAAATTTTCTTAATAACTCAATCAAGGACTTCCTTACCTTGTGAGACATTTCTCTACCAATGTAGACCTTCTTAGGTGATTCTTGTGTACCAAGATTTATTTCTTCTAAATTCATTTGGTCTTCCCTTTTAGTATCTATCTAAACTCTGTCCTAATTATTAAATATATTTTCTAGAACAACAAGTCCTTTGGGAACCTTGTTAGTTTTAAGTTGCAAGACTTCATTACTAAGGACAACTTCTTTTCCTTCTACAATCTCAACCAAGGCTGAACAATCTAACTCCTGACCATGATATTGGTCTTCACATTTCATAAACCTCAAGATATCCTGGTCATCTTCAAAAACTTGTCAGTTCTCAACATTATCTAGTATACTAGGCCTAGTCTGAACTTCAACTTTAGAGAGGCTAGAAAAAGTAATATCATTGGGATTGATTTCTATATTGGCTAACAAATCAGCCATCTTGTTATTACTTCTATCCTCTTATACAATATTGAAGGAATCAAAATGCTCAATCATATCCTGAACAAAATTTCTAGATTGTTTCAACCTCTTATTCTTTGAAGCATACACTAATCTTATTTGGGACACCACTAACTTAGAATCCCCAATAACTTTTATATATTTAATTCTATGCTTGTGTGCCAACCTCAATCCCAGCAATAATGCTTCATATTCTGCTATATTATTGGTACAAGAGAAACTCAATGTGAAAGAAAACTTGTAAGTGCTCCCACTAGGAGATATGAGTAGAATAGATACTCCTTCTCCATCTTTGCAGCCAGCACCATCAAAGTACATCACCCACAAATCACCCTTCACAGATTTAGAACCTATCTCTTTAGTAATATAGGGCAATATAGGCTCCTTCTCAAGTAAAGTGACCTCAGCTCTGAAAGTATTGACATCAGTATCTACAAAGTAGGTAACCTCATTATCAATATTATTTTCAATCATATAGGTTACCCTTGGTTCCCTTTCAATCCTAATGGACTAACCATCAAACTTGAAAGTTGCAAAAGACAAATCACATTGCAAACTTCCACCCATGATAGCACTCCATTTCCTAGATAATAGCATCACATAATGAGGTGAAATGTCCACCACCAAGAAACTCATAGTTAGTTCTTTCTTTGGATAGGTTACCAATTTGTACGGCATTGCATTTATAGTCCCAATGGCTAGTACTTCTCTTTGATCCATTGTAAAATATCTTCCCTGGATTGTATCAACTTTGAGGCCTAACTTTTCCATAATTTTGAAAGGCATGACCATATTGGAAGCCCCTGAATCAATCATACAATTTCTTAATTTCATTCCATTCATAATGATACTTAGAAAGAATGGGTCTATGTTTTCAAGGCTAGCATTGATAGAGTTGTCCAAGTATATAGGTGGTATGTGAGACACCAATCCCTAAACCTCCACTTCTTTCAAAACTTTAACCTAAGACTCATTGCATGCAACATCATTATCATGGACATTATCTACCCATGCAAGAGCCCTATCCTTATGTTCAGGGATCCTCAATAATTTTGACAAAGGAACCTTGACAGTTATTTGAGATAACACAGCCAACTTATCAATAGGGACAAAGGGAGGAAACTCAATCTGCACTACCCTAGTGTCTTTTTGTTAATCTGATACATTAGTTGTAGCTATGATTTTTATTTTTTTAGATTTAGCCATTGTCCTAACTGGCTTTTCCACTTCATTCTGATGATTTTTGTCTTGAACAGTAGAAATCTTTTCAGCTTCAACTCCCCTAGGTTCCCACTTCTTACTTTTCACATTTTTTAACCTTACTAAATGATCATCCTTTGATCTATTTCCATTGGGCTCCCCGGAGTTGGCATTCTTTATAAACATCCCTGTAGACTTTCCAATAGTGTCCCTTGCTATCATATTTCTAGTTTGCACTTGGGCTACCATTTCTCTAGTAATCTTGTCAATTTCTTCCTTTGAAGGTTTTCTCAAATTTACTATTTCAAAGGAGTTTATGTTACATATCTTTTCATTAATGTCATCATTATCAAAAAAAACCTCCTAATGGAAAATTTCCCTATTGTGTCTTTTCAAACACACATTTGCTTCTTCATCAATATCAGAATCATCTTCATATACCAAATATGAAGTTTTCATATTGCAGCCAATGTCATCATGAGTTTCTTCTTGATCTAGCTCTTCAGTACTATCATTTTGGTATGCTGACATGGATTGTGCAACTAGACAATGCTCTACAGAATGAGGGGATTGACATGCTATACACCATGGTGTATCCTATATGACATTCACAAAAGCCTTTTGTAAAGGATCAGGAACAGACCTGTCATTGTTTCCTCTTGTAGAAGGGAAAATAGGCTTGCCATCCTTCTATTGGGTATTATAGGGGTAATTTTGCAGTCTATTCTGCCTATTGAAATTATTGTTGAATTGAGGGTTTTCATTAGTAGGAACATCATTATTCCTATTAGCAGGTGCTTTCAAGTTTTTCAATGCATTCAACACCTTATCCAACTTTTCTTCCTCTTGCTTCTTATTTCCAACATTTCTTTCATTATCCCTTTTATATTTTTTATCCCCAAACAACACAGGATCATCTCTTTTTCCACCTAATTTTCCTAAAATTTTCATATTATTTTCAATGTTGACAACAATCCTAAAAGCATCTTTGAGAGTTCTTGGTTCTTTGTCTCTCAACAAATATCCCATCTTTCCATCAAAGGCATTGAAGTATGTGGTCAAACAAACATTATCATCTAACCTCATGACTTGAAACAATTTATGCATACCTTTCTGAAATCTCATATTGAACTCAACTGTAGATTCATTATAATTTTTTCTTATAGTGTTGAACTCATTCAACATGAAACTAGCATTAGGCCTATCACCATATTGTTCTTTGAAATGTTTCTCAAAAGAATCTCATGTGTCAATACATCGGCCAGTGAGTCTCTTGAACCAATCTCTAGCATCCTCCACCAAAGATTGAACAAATAATTTCATGACTACATCCTGATGCTCCACCTCATAATCATTTAGCATATCAAAAAATAACCTAAAATGTTCTTCACAACTAATGGCATTGTTACTAGCAAACTTAGGTACCTTATCTCTTATATCAGTTGGAAAAGCATTTGGGTAGCCAGGTATTCCATCAAAACTAATTTTCCTATAGCCTTCTAATTGCATAGGTCTTCTTTGAAAACTTGAACTATTGTTCCCTTTAGGGTTAATGTTTACATTTATATTTCCATCTACTTGTACATTTGACTGTTGTTTAGGGTCAATATTTATCTTGGCAAATGAAGAAGGAACTGGATTACTAGTAGTATCATTACCAAGTGAAACAACATTAGAAGTTGTAGATGGCATACCTATTTCATCAATGATGGATGGTATAAGAATATTTGCAAATGAGACCCTCAAGAACTGGATCTTTCTTCTTTTTTCTGCAATGGAAGCTTCAATTTCAACTCTCTCTAATTCTCTTACTAGGTCATCATCCTCTTTTCTTCTTCTTTCCATCTCTATATCCTTATTTGAAATGGGTGGTGGGACCTTTGGTATTGCCACTGGCTTGCTTATTTGGAGTCCCACCATATTTTTCTTTCCTTTCTCTCCTACAGCAACAACAGGTCTAGTAATCACATGCCCATCTTTATCCTTAGGTAGATAAATATAGCACTGAACCTGTCTAATCATAGGGCCCTCTTTATCAAATCCATGGTCTTGCAGCAAATGTTCATGCTCACTTCTCAAAGCATCAAGATCACCAAAAATATCATGCTACAAAGTTTTAGGAGCTGAAGCAAGCATTTTGTTTCTCTCCTTTAGCTCATTAATCTTTCTAAGAAGAGATTCCCTTTCTATCAAAGCACTCACTTTCTTAGCCTCTCTTTCTTTTTGTAATCTCTTATGTATGGCATCTTGTTCTACCAACTGTAACCTTAGTGCACTTAGGTCATTTGGGTCTATAATAATATCCTTAGAACTTGATGACACATCCATATTAGTAGGATTTTGATATGGGAAATGGACCCTCCTTGGTCTCATGGGTTGCCTTCTGAACATATCCTTATCAGGATCTAGATTTGGTCCAAAACCCATTTCTCTTGCATATACATTTTGTCCTTCAGGTAATGAATCTTTATCCTAAAATATTACCTCTAGGGTATCATAAAATTTGTCTTAAGAGTGGCCACTATCAGACTATGAGCTTTTGTATTGTGAATCCTCCTCATTAGAGGATGCATGTGGTGCTCTATTTCTGGCATTACCTTGTTCTCTCATGCGAGCACTAGTAGATTCTTCGTTTCTCTTGATACAACTTTTCTTTTTTGATTTAGGTAACTATTCCAAAGTAACCTTTAGATGCTTCTTGACAAAAGACCTAGTATTCCTTCTTTTGTTCATGGTCTATAGTCTATAACACTGGTTCTGACCCTTTGAGCCACCACCCACCAAATATGGGAAATCTTTCAATTTTTTCAAGAAAATAACTGAGTAAAACAAGAGAAACATAAGAGTCCTTGAATAACTTTTATCTTTAGACTCTCCCCAGCATAGTTGCCATTTTTTTGGTGACTTAGATGTACAAACTTACCTAAAACTTGATTTAACAATGAAACACCAAAGATTTTTCTATATATCCCCAATAGAGTCACCATTTTTTTGGTGACTCAGATGGGAAAACTTATCTGAAACTTGATTTAACAATGAAACACCAGAGATTCTAATTTCTTTAACAAGATTTTTCTATCTATCCTCAGTAGAGTCACCATTTTGTTGGTGACTCAGATGGGAAAATTTATCTGAAACTTGATTTAACAATGAAACACTAGAGATTCTGATTTCTTTAACAAAAATTTTCTATCTATCCCTAGCAGAGTCACCATTTTGTTAGTTCCCGTTCTCTTTCTATTTGTAGGTTTATCCTATGATTAACAAACTAATGTCACTAATGCTATCACCACTCCAAAGTTTGCAAGGAAAAGGGCCAATTAACAAGGATCAACAAGGATCCTCCTACGCTTTGAGCCTAGATACTTAGACAGGTGTACCCTTGATTCACTTCTTGAAAGAAATCACTAAATATTATACATTTATACCCTTTACTAATTGATTTAAAGATTTTATCATTTATATTTGTGATTGATGATGATGAATTTCTTCCAAAGAATAGATTAGTTCCTTAACCTAGGGCATAGAGTCGCTCAATAACATATATCAACTAAAAATCCTAACTCAAACACTCTTGAACTCAGAATAAGTGCTTTGCCTATTATCCCTCTCACTCCCAAACCTGATCATCAAATTCATATCCAACCATGAGCTCACTGAAACTACCTTAAAGACTTTAATTCTAACTTTGTCAAGAACTCAAAGATAATCCCATAATATACTTTGTATACCATATGCTAAATCACTTTGTGAGATTAACATATATGAACCCAAGATCAAAATAAGAAGACAAACATAAATCTAAGATTGGAATTCAAGTGTATTCTCATTAAAATATACAGAATCAATACATTATCCGAACAACAAGATGCTAGGAAACAAACCCTAAATCCAAGCTCTTTTTGTTCAGTCTTTTACATTGAATATCAACATAACACCATAAAAAACCACTAAAAATCAAAACTACTACAATATATACCACTAGTCATCTTAGAATCCCAAAAATCAAGATGCAACAAGCTTCAGATGACTAGGACAAGGGGTAGGGTTTTTACCCACCATACCAACTAGGTTCAATCAAAATTTACTGCATGGGAGAAAAATCAAGCAACCTCGAGTGATCAAATCCTAGAATGATCTTCATTTATGATATTTCTCAAAGAAATGTACCAAAGATCATGAATTCACCATGCTTATTAGTCTGATCACTCACCTACAACATGCCTTGAGTTATTGTATCACCCACTCTTTACAACACAAACCCTCTGCATCAATCATCATACTCTCTGGACCACACTATAATAATTGACAAAATCATATCTACTAGATCGAGTTGCTTAAGCATTGAATGCTTGTCCTTAGTCACTGAGAAACCCTTAAAATATTCAAATCTAGAAGAAACAATTACATGAATGTCCTGAGACATCTCATCAACGACCAGTTTTCAAATCTAGATCATCTTTATATCATGACTATCAGATCTTCTAACTTTTCCCAGGCTCACAACCTAACTCAATAGGAATCTTGGTTTACATTTTTCCCTAGTTGTGAGATCGCCAAACATCTTATTTAACTTTAGTTATACTTAGCGATTCGGCAACTGTAATGTTGTGATCTCACAGTCATCTCTTTAACCACCAAACTTTTCAGTGATTACGCGATTGAAACCCCACCTAAGATACATATTTTTCATTGTGAGATCTAGCAACTATAGTCTCATGGTCCTGGAAACTTTATTAACTTTTTAAAATATTCAACAATCACCCAACCTAGAGATCTAGTGACTAACACAGAGTCTCTCAATCGCTAAAGCTTCTTGACTTTTCAAATTTCTTCTTGAGATTACGTGACTGTCGTTGATCTTTATTTCTATTTCATCCTATAGTCCATATTAAGTCACGAGAAATTTTCTTACTTAACTATTTGATTCAGTGACCAAGAGATAACCATGTCACATAATCACCAAAGGTTTAGCTCTTAACCACCAAGAACATGAGACACTGAGACTATATAGTCACTGAGTCACCGAACTGAGAACTTTAACTATCAGGCCAAACCTAATGTTACCTTTATCTTTAACCCCGCATCATCTAGAGACTCAGTGACAAAGAGATTCACTATGTCTCACAATCTTTTTATTAACTAGGGTTAAACCCTGAGATCATGTGACTAAGACCATTCTTGAAGTCACAAAAATATTTCTTAACTCTGAGTCAGGTCATGAGATTAAATTCTAACCGCTGATCTTCAAACCTTTTCTATAGCCATTGACAGTCCATATTTAATCTTGAGATGTTAGATAACTTAACTATTATATCATGAGATTGGGCAACTGAGAGATTTCTGACTACCCACAAAGTCCCTGACCATTTAATACTTAACTGCTAAATTTAGGAGACTGGGAGACAACCATTAGTCGTTGAATCACTAAATCCTTATACACTTTGAGCACACTAACATTTTGCCACATCACCACTTCTAGCACCAAAAAAAATCTAACACCTCAACATCGTTTGACATCGGGTCCACCTATATAATGTTTCCAATGTGATCAACCATTATAAGATTCAACAACTTGGCACATATCATAGTCACCAGTCAAAAAGGAATATTCAGATTTCCCTAGGAGATCACCTGACTAAAGCAAAATCATACTTTCTTAATAGAAAAGAATATTCGGTCTACATCCCGTGATTAAGAGATTGAGTTTAGAAAACATGGGCGCACCTAGACATGTGGCACCCTATCATATCTCTGCCTGACCAATAAGAGAAGAGCATGTTAGAAAAAATTTAACCACTCGCATCATGAGATTTGGCAACCACTATTAAATCCAAGTCGCAACACACTAAACTTGACTACCACGACTACATGACTAACTACCTGCCAAGTCTCCACTAGATATGGAAAATTTTGAAAAAATTGAGAGACCTTGCGACTGAAGGCTTCAGGAGATCGCCAGACTAAAATGAATATGCTTTTTTCATTCAGAGACCTAGTGACTAACTGGGAGAGATAAAAGGCACACATGCCTTATAAATCACATAAGTGGCCTAAAAAAGGTCACGAAGGAATAGAACCTGGCCAAGATAAATTAGGGCTTTTCTCACCAATGACTAGAAATATGAATTTAGACCTAGGGTTTAAGGACTAGAGACATAGAAAAATATGAAGAGACTAGGGAAAAATCATATAGCTAGGAAAATTTTCTTCCAAGTGCTAACAACTTCATCACCAATGTTAGTCCATTTTCCTGTCATAGTAAAAACCCTATGAAATTGGTCTAGTCTTCACAATTTTTGTAAAGTTGTCCCACCCTACTTGCAAGCTTGTTTTATTGTGTGAGGAAAATCTATGATGTTTTATGGTTTGCACTCTTGGCCTCATGTTCATTATTGTGTCACAATGCTTCAGTTTTGATTGCAAGGTTTAATGTTTTGAAACCAGGGAGATATTCAAGTTTCAAGGTCTACTAGAAATAGTTGTCTTCATATAGGGTGGTGTCAAAACTATCTAAGCATAAAAACCCTCAATGTTTTTCCATTCCTTTGATTACATTTGCATCAATGTGTAAACCCAGGTTGTTTTTGGCCTTTCACTTCTTTGCAGCTAAATCTTTGGCTTTTGGTTTTCTCATGTGCATTGTTGCGACTGTGCGGGGCCCAGTTCTTTTGGTTTTCAGTCGCTTGATCTCTAGTTTTCCTAGGAAGTTAAGTCTTTCATTTGGTGATTACATGACTATGTGTTTGCAAGATCTCTTGATTTTGGTGGTTAAGTAGTTTTCATTCGGTGACCTAGCCTTCTCTTCGATCGTGTGGTCGTCCATTCTAGGTGATTAGTTCTTTAACCTTCGGTGATTTGGTGAGTGGTTGGGTTTCTTCTGGTAGTTTGGTAGGATCTACAATTGTCACATGATCATAAGGAATATTCTTTCCCTTTGCGATGATGCGACTACCATCCAATTTGTGGCTATTTTCTCGGTGGGTCTATTGTCGGGTGTTGCAGACATTCTTGCTCCTGATTGTTCGATGTGGCGGTGACATGGCTTTTCTTAGTGGGGCTAGTGTTTTTAGTGTCTGGGCATGTTTAAGGTCTCGCTATGATCTATGGTTGTTGCATGATTGCAAGGAATATTCTTCCCCTTTGCAATCATGCGACCACTGTCTGATGGCATGGTAAGGTAGTGGGTCCTAGGTTCCAGTTATGTTGAGGTGCTCAATTTTTATCAGCTACCGAGGTGGTGATGTGGCCATGGACTCTTCATGGGCTTGTTGACCATTGTGTCAAATTTTATGGACCGCTCGATCTGTCGGGAAAGACTAAGATCAACTGTTGTGTTTTATTTGTTGATCAGTTAGTCATTGAAGCTAAATTTTAAATCTTTCCTGGAGGTTTCTTACTAGTGTTTTCATAGTAAGAAGTATACGACAAATGGGTCACTCTAAATTGATTTCTCTAGGATGGTAGTGGTTGTAAAAATGATGATGAGGATCTGGGTGGCTATCTTGATCCAATTTTTCTTCCTGGGATGCTATGCTAGTTTTAATACAGTGGCCTATTTCTCTCTGTAGGTGGCTAGGGTTTGGTGTGTTGGTGAACTCTATACTATGTGCACACAAAGTTTCTCAAGTGGATCCTGGCATTGAAGTGAGTTTTCCCTACAACAAGAAGGTAGTAACTTGTGATCACAGTTAGCTTGTTGATGAAGCCAATGCAATTGTACATCAAATTTGATCTGATTCTTCTTGATTTTCTAGGCTCTCCCTACATTCTTTCATTTCTTGTTGTACCTGGTGGTTACTGACCTAAAATTTTGCTCTAAATGATCCATAGCTTATTGCATCCTGGTTCCTATAAAAGGATTATTGTGATCATTTAGAAGGGGCTGGCTGAAAATTTTTGACACAGGGAGCTAAAAAGCTAAGTATGTATCTTCATTCTAGATTGTAACATTTCTTGCTAGTTGTATCAATACTAGGGAGAAACCTTATGTATCTTTTTCATATTGTCTATGGTATTATTGAATCAGTTTGTAATACAAGTATTTGAGTCCACATAGTCAATATAGTTTCTCATTCTTGGATCTCTCCTTTAGTTGATCTTGATGAATTCTGAGTTTTCTAGCTCATTGCATTTGGTTACTTTTGTATATGTTTCATCTCTTAGCCTTGATCTAGGATCAAGTTAAAAGTCTCTGAGTGAAGCATAGATTCATTTGGTTCAATCAGGAAGGATGTTTGTAAGTAGTGTAAGAGATGTCTAACTATGTTTATGGCTTAGATTCTCGGATGAATCTAGTAGTTATTCTTGTATTTCATGTCTGCTTTAGGTGTGATGCCCAATGGATAAGGCACTGATCATAAGCTAGTATCCCCTACATTGTTACATGTGTTGCATGGTTGTTTACATTCTCTATGAAACTTAAAAGATAAATCATTACCAATCCCACAATCCCTCAAAAGTCTTGAGCTCACAAGGTCATTTTTTTCCACCATAGCAATGGAGAGTCAATGAATGTCTGGTTACCATTTAGTACTTTCTTGCTATCATCTGCTTTGTTCAATCTAGTTTAAAGATCTAAAATGCCATAAGTTACTAGATTAGGTACACCTACCTTAGTTTTGCAGAGCCAGAAGTGAAGAGGGCAGTCTTGTCCCTACAGTTGGTCCAATTTTCTTGCAGAGCTCTCATACTTGGAGCTAACCACTCCTAACATTAGTCTCAAGGCATATTGGTAGCCCTAGTTGGCATAAGTATTTTGAAACACCAAAAAGATGGTGACTCTACTGGGGAGAGTCTAGAGAAGAGTCAAAAGTAAAAACAAAGCATTTGTTAAAATCTTCTCATTGCGTGTTGAGTGGCGACTCTGAGTTCTTTATTTGATCAGTGCAGTTCCTGATATACAATGAGGCCTGGTGAAGTTTTGGTTGATTGGAAGAAGATACAAAATATTGCAATATTTTCCTCTCCAAGGAAGTGATGACTCTACAAAGAAAAAGACCTGATGGAGCTATATGGTGAGCTCTAGATCTGCCCTACTTCTAATCAACAAGGTTTCAATTACAGTACTTCCAGGTATTTTTATTTTCAATAATAACAATGTATCCCTATCAAGTATTCAACACTGCATAGAAGGATGAGTATTGGTGGGCAGTTCCTTATGGAGGGATATAGGCCCTTTTGTTTTGATGGCATTGCAGGTGCCCCAAATGAGTTTTCTACTGAGGATGGAGAGTGTTTGCCTAGATTCATGGTTGATGGATCTGTTTTGGCAAGCCAACATGTATATGATGTCATGGGTCTTTTTGGTGAAATGGGTATTAAACATGAAGATATTGCTATGACCCTACTTGTGCAGACATTTTTTGATGGTGCAAGGGATTGGTTCTTATCCCTTCCTTCATGTTCAATACCTTCTTGGGATGTATTAAGAGCAACATTCATTGAAAATTTTGATGTAAGAGATGACATGGGTGGATATGAAGATCAGATGCAAGACATTAGTGTCTCTATTGATCCCACCATGGGTGATTCTGACTATGAAAATATGCTGATCAAATTTTCTCATCTCAAGAAGAAAATTATAGAGAGAAGCGCTAAGATATGGTAGTTAGAGGAGGACAAGAGATTGCATACATTGGCTGCTT
Source organism: Chamaecyparis obtusa (assembly GCA_027943335.1). Taxonomy (NCBI): domain Eukaryota; kingdom Viridiplantae; phylum Streptophyta; class Pinopsida; order Cupressales; family Cupressaceae; genus Chamaecyparis; species Chamaecyparis obtusa. The sequence goes on from BSBK01002381.1 coordinate 710,120, forward strand.
TTTATGTTGATCATGAAAAGGCCAATGATTTTGATGTTGATTATCATTATGCAAAGATTGATAACTATGGAGCTGATATTGAGGTCAGTACATATGAGGATATTGAAGATGAATATGAGGTTGACAATATTTCTAGTTTGTTTGCAGATTTTTCTTCTTGTCAGTATGAGAAGGCTTCCTCTTTGTCCCAATTTGATGATGTTTTGTGTGAAAGGCAAGAAATAGAATATGATGCAGATGATGATTCCTACATAGACTTCTTTACACAAGATGATTTGAGGCCAAAGATGTCTATCCTTGTTCCTGGTAGGGATGATGTTTGCAGCATTATGGGTGAAGCTAATGAAGATGATATCAAGTTCCAAAATCCATTGAGTAGTGAGAAGATTTCAACACTCTTGGCTGAATAATTTTAGAGGTATGCACCTGATGTGGACTTTGACTTACAGTCTCCCTTTGACATATCCTTTGACACTGGTAATAAGGCCAGTGTTCAAAGTGATCAAGATGACCCATACTTGTCAAAGTTCCCCTCTTGTAGTGACTCTGCAAAAAAAGAAGTAGAAGGAAATGACAGTGTGTTTTCCTATCATGAAAATTCCACTGATGAGAAAGTTTCTTGTCCATATCCTTTTCCTTCTTTTGATGAATATGATAGTGAGTGTAACAGTATTGAGGAGTTTGTCTTCAATAGTCAGGACAGAGATTCTTTTAATAAAAATGGTGATGTAGATTAGTTGATCCACTATCACAAAATTTTCAAAATAGACCTTCACTTGGTTCATGATCTAGTTAGTGAAGGAATCATAGAGGAACCAAGTTGCTTAGTGGTTGGGGCAATGCACGAAGGTAAAACTAAGGATCCATGTCCTTCTCAGCCAAGTAATTTTGTAGTAATGCATAATGGCAGCAATGTTTTATTTTCTGATGCATTACTAAATCAATTTTTTGCTTCTAGTCCACAAGAAGAGATAAGTGATACTCCATACTTCTTGAAGTATGAGTATGAAAGTGGTTGTGAATAGAACAATATGGGTAGTGATCAATATAGTTTCATCTTTCAACCCATGGTTTTTCACATATGTTGGCCACAGAATGGTCAAGATGGTTTTAGGTGTTTGGTCACATATGTGGATGAGAATCAAACCTTTGATTCAGGAGGGTCTCTAATTTTCTTTTGGTGGCCAAGGGCCACCAAGTTTCAAAGCATGTAAATTTTGTAAATATTTTCTCTTTCTGTTGTGTGCTCCCCTTCTTGTTTTCCTAGTTTGGTTGCTAGTTTTTGTGAGGGTTCCCTTATTTTTGTCTTGTTGGTGGTCTGTTTCCTCCAAAAATTCTAAATCATTGCCATGCTTGCAAGAGGAATGCATCCCCAAATAGAGCCACTATTAGGCCATTTTCCTATTAGAGTAAAAACCCTATGAAATTGGTCTAGTCTTCACAGTTTTCTTGAAGTTTTCCCGCCCTGCCTATAAGCTTGTTTTATTGTGAAAAGAAAATCTATGATGTTTTATGGTTTATGCTCTTGGCCTCATGTTCATTATTGTGTCACCATGCTCCAATTTTGATCGCAAGGTTTGATATTTTGAAACCAGGGAGATATTCAAGTTTCAAGGTCTGCTGGAAATAGTTGTCTTCATATCGGGTGGTGTCAGAATTGTCTAAGCATAAAAACCCTTGATGTTTTTGCATTCCTTTGATTACCTTTACATCAGTGTGTAAACCCAAGTTTTTTTTGACCTTTTGCTTCTTCGCAGCTAAATCTTTGGGTTTTAGTTTTATCATGTGCGTTGCTACGACTGTGCGGGGCCTAGTTCTTTTGGTGTTCAGTTGCTTGATCTCCAGTTTTCCTGGCGGTTAAGTCTATTGTTCAGTGATTATGCAATTGTGTGTTGGTAGGATCTTCTAATTTTGGTGGTTAAGTGCTTTTCATTTGGTGACCTGACATTCTCTTTGGTCGTGTGGTCGCACATTCTGGGAGGTTAGTTCTTTAACCTTTGGTGATCTTGCAAGCGGTTGGGTTTCTTCTGGCTGTTTGGTAGGATCTATGGTTGTCGCATGATTTTAAGGAATATTCTATCCCTTTGTGATCATGTGACCACCATCTAATTTGTGGCTATTTTCTCAATGGGTCCATTGTCAGGTGTTGCAAGCATGCTTGCTCTTGATTGGTCAGTGTGGTGGTGATGTGGATTTTCTCGATGGGGCCAATGTTTTTGGTGTTTGGGTATGTTTAAGGTCTGGCTATGATCTACAGTTGTCACATTATTGCAAGGAATATTCTTTCCCTTTTCGATCATGCGACCATCATCCAATGGCATGGTAAGTAAGGCAAAGGGTCCAAGGTGCCAGTTATGCTGACGTGCTTGATTTTTATCGGCTGCTGAGGTGGTGATGTGGTTGTGGACTTTTCATGGGCTTGTTGACCATTTTGTCAAATTTTATGGACTACCCAATCTGTCGAGAAAGAGTGAGATCAATGGTCATGTTTTATTTCTTGATCAGTTAGCCATTGCAGCTAAATTTTAAATCTTTCTTGGGGGTTTCTTACTAGTGTTTCCACAGTGAGCCATATACGACAAATGGGTTTCTCAGAATTGATTTCTCTAGGATGGTAGTAGTTGTAAAGATGATGATGAGGATCTAGGTGGCCATCCTGATCTGATTTTGCTTCCTAGGATGCTATGCCAATTTTAATACGGTGGCCTGTCTCTCTCTACAAGTGGCTAGGGTTTGGTGTGTCAATGATCTCTATGCTATGTGCACATGAAGTTTCCCAAGTGGATCTTGGCATTGAAGTGAGTTTTTCTTGCAACAAGAAGGTAGTAACTTGTGATTACAGTTAGCCTATTGATGAAGCCAATGCAATTGTACATTAGATTTGATTTGATTCTTCTTGATTTTCTAGGCTCTCCCTACATTCTTTCATTTCTTATTGTACCTAGTGGTTGCCGACCTAAAATTTTTCTCTAAATGATCCATAGCTTGTTGCATCCTGGTTCCTATAAAAGGATTTTTGTGATTATTTAGAAGGAGCTGGCTGGAAATTCTTGATAGAGGAAATTGAAAAGATAAGTGTGTATCCTCAGTCCAGATTGTAACATTTCTTGCTAGTTGTATCAATACTAGGGAGAAACCTTTTGTATCTTTCACATATTTTCTATGGTATTATTGAATTGATTTGTAATACAAGGATTTGAGTCCACATACTTAATATAGTTTCTCATTCTTGGATCTCTCCTTTAGTTGCTCTTGATGGATTCTGAGTTTTCTAGCTCATTGCATTTGGTTACTTTTGTATATGTTTCATCTCTCAGCCTTGATCTAGGATCAGGTTAAAAGTCTCTGAGTGAAGCATAGATTCATTTGGTTCAATTAGGAAGGATGTTTGTAAGTAGTGTAAGAGATGTCTAACTATGTTTATGGCTTGTATTTCATGTTTGCTTTAGGTGTGATGCCCACTGGATAAGGCATTGATCATAAGCTAGTATCTCCTACATTGTTAAATGTGTTGCATGGTTGTTTACATTCTACATGAAACTTAAAAGATAAATCATTACCAATCCCACAATCCCTCAAAAGTATTGAGGTCACAAGGCCATTTTGTTCCACCATAGCAATGGAGAGTCAATGAATGTCTGGTTACCATTTAGTACTTTCTTGATATCATCTACTTTGTTCAATCTAATTTAAAGTCCTAAAATGCCATAAGTTACTGGATTAGGTACACCCACCTTGGTTTTGTAGAGATAGAAGTGAAGAGGGTAGTCTTGTCCCTACAGTTGGCCCAGTTGTCTTGTAGAGCTCTCATACTTGGAGCTAACCACTCCTAACATCAGTCTCAAGGCATATTGGTAGCCCTAGTTGGCATAAGCATTTTGAAAAACCAACAACCAACATCAAATGTATTGTGTCTCCTTGATCTATCAGCTTTGTCTTTGTATTTCTGATTACTCTCTTCCAGCTTCATCTTCACATCTTCATGCAATGTCTTCATGTACTCAACAAATTTTACTCCAACACTTCTCTTACTTTCATCAGCAATGTCTCTCAAATCAGATATACCTCCTGATTATGTGCCATTCACAATATCAAATGGTGTCTTTCCAGTACTCCTATTCACTAAATTATTGTGTGCAAACTCTTCTTGTGCCAAAACAAAATCCCAATTACTTAGTGTGTCTCCAACTAAACATCTCAAAAGATTTCCCAAACTTCTATTCACAACTTCAATCTGTCCATCAGTTTGTGGGTGAAATGTAGAACTATATTTCAACTCAGTGCCAAATTTCTTCCAAAGGGTTTTTTAAAAGTATCCAACAAATTTACTATCTTGGTCAGAGATAATACTCCTTGGTAATCCATGCAATCTAATTATTCCCTTAAAGAAAATATCTACTACATGTACTGCATCTATTGTCTTTCTATAGGGTATAAAATGTGCCATCTTAGAAAATCTATCTACAACCAAAAAAATTGAATCATTACCTCTTACGATCTTCGATAAGCCAAGAAAAAAATCCATACTGATGTCAATACAAGGTTTCTTAGGTACAACAATTGGTACATAAAATCCATTATTTTGACTTACTCCTTTTGCAACTTGACAAATTCCACAACTTTTCACAAATTTCTAAACATCTTTATACAACTGCGGCCAATAGGACTTCTCCTTAAGCAAATTCCATATTTTATCAATACCAAAATGTCCAGCCAAGCCACTACTATGCTTCTCCTTTATCAAATTAGTTCTCATTATTCCTCTCGGTATACACAATTGAATACCTTTAAACAACATACCTTCCTAAATAAAATATTCATCCCATTTAGTATCTTGTTGATATTAAATAGGTTCTCTGCACTTTCTCCATGGCTCAAAAAAATTAGTGTCAAAGTCATAAGAATCTCTCATCTCATCAAAACCAACAACTTCAATTTTCATCTCGATCATCAAAGATCTTCTTCTACTCAATGCATCAACAACTTAGTTAGTGACTCCACTCTTATGCTTTATTACAAATGTGTAACTCTGCAAATACTCAACCCATTTCATATGTCTCTGATTCAACTTATTTTGACTACCCAAATACTATAAAGCCTTATGATTAGTATACAACAAAAATTCACTCAGTATCAAATAATGTCTCCATTTCTTCAGTGCTTGAACAATAACATAGAATTCTTGATAATACATAGAATATTTTCTTCTAGCATCATTTAACTTTTCACTAAAGAAAGCAATAGGTTTACCTTCTTGACTCAACACAGCTCCAATTGCACTTCCACTTGCATAACATTCCACTTGAAATACCTTATTAAAATTAGGTAATGCCAAAATAGGTAATTCAACAACCTTCTACTTCAGGGTCTCAAAACTTTTGTCAGCTCCATGTGTCCACTTGAATTCTCTTTTATCTCCTCTCATAGTCTCAGTCATGCATTACAAATTGAACTAAAATTCCTTATTAACATTGGGTAAAAACTTTCCAAACCATGAAATTATCTTACCTCACTAGCATTCATAGGTGTAGGCAAACTCAAAATAGCTTCAACCTTTTCAAGATCCATCTTCAAACCATCAGTTGAGATCACAAATCCCAAATACACAATCTCCTTTTTCATGAATGAATACTTTTTTAGTTTTATCAACAACTTTTCCTCATTCAATCTATGCAAAACTTGTCTAACATGCAACAAATGTTCTTCTCTAGTCTTACTGAATATCATAATGTCATCTAGATATACAATCACAAACTTTCCAAATAATTTCTTCAAAACTTAATTCATCAGCCTCATAAAAGTACTTGATGCATTAGTTAAACCAAAGGGCATAACCAACCACTCATACAAACCTTCTTTTGTCTTGAAAGTAGTTTTCTATTCATCACCTTTTCTAATTCTGATCTAATGATACCCACTTTTTAAATCAATTTTGGTGAAATACTTTGCTCTAGTCAAGCTGTCCATTATGTCATCCATTCTCAGTATAGGAAACCTATACTTCACTGTTATTTTATTGATTGCTCTAGAATCAGTACACATTCTCCATTCTCCATTCTTTTTCGGTGCCAAGATAATAGGTACTGCACAAGGACTCAAACTTTCTTTGATCAAACCTTTCTCCAACAACTCTTGAATTTGTCAGTTAAATTCCTGATTCTTGGTAGTTGTCAACCAATGAGGTGCCTTATTTGGTGAACTAGCTCTAGGGATTAGATCCATGCAATGATCAATGATTCTTTACCATGGAAAACCATCATGTACATTATCGAAAATGATATCACTATACTTGGTGAGTAACTTATCAATCTCATCGGGGACATTATAATCTATTTTCTTACTCAGTTTGTTAGGAATCATAGAAAAACATACATCATTCTTCTTCAAAGAGTTAACAAACTTTCTTCCCTCCATCAAAAAAACTTTCACAGATGTGCAAACATTACTAATAGGTTCTTCCATCAAAGGTTACAATCCATAGGCATGATATCACATAACACCTTATCATAGTACTTTCCAATCTTCAAATTCACAAAACATTGTTCACTTACTAGGAGTGTATGCTCATCTTTGATCCATAAAATTTGATAGGGCTTCAGATGTACCAACCTTTCCAACTACAACTTTGTGACCATCTCTTCAGATGCTAGATTGTCCAAGCTACCACTGTCAATGATTACCTTCCAAACATTATCAAAAACTCTACATCTGGTCTTAAACAAACTTTTCCTTACCGGATCTTCCTTTTTCCTTTCATTCCATAGTACTCTCCTTACCATCAAGTTATTTTCTTTCTCAGGTTCATTCAGTGACTCTTCTTGCACCAAAGTATTTCCACTACTACTAGCCTTCTTACTAGGATGTGTACATTCAAAAGATCTATGTCCTTTTTCCCCACAATTGTAACAAGTTCCTATGAAACTTCCTCTGCTATAACCACCTCGGTAGTTACTGCATTTTCCTCTAGATGAACTTTCACCTTTCCAATCAGTCTTTCCTTTATCCAGATTTGTCTTTTCTGGTTTAGATCTACCATTTTCACCATTAGATCTACCTCTTATTCTAGGGAATCTACCACCTTGACATCTTTGTCTTTGCTCATGTCTCTTATTCAATTTCTCCTTGGCCTTCAATGCAAATTGATAAGCCTCTTCAATGTTCTCCAGCTTGACCAAACTAATTTCCTCTTGGATGGAAACTCTCAAACCATTCAGGTATCTACCAATTCTTTCCACATTATCTTCATCATGTCCAGATCTGATATCTAATCTATAGAATTCTTTAGTATTCTCCTTTACTGAGCTATCTTTCTACCTTAAACTTTGCATTCACCAAACTAGGTTGATCTAATAATCGCAAGGTAAGAACTTTCCTTTCAACTTATTCACCCTTTTATTCCATACCTTGATTTTGTCTTTGCTTTTCCTCTTCCTATCCAATTGGAGATGTTCCCACCATAAGGATGCATGGCTTTTAAACTTTGTACTTGCAATCTTCACTTTCTTATCTTCAGGAATGTTTTCATACTCAAAATATTTTTCCATCTCAGTGATCTAGTCCACTAATTCATCAAAATTCAATTTTCCACAATACTCAGGGGGATTGAAATGTGGTGTAGATTTCAGACTTGTCAAAGCCTTAAAAAATATTTCTTCACCTTGATCCATAATAGATGCAGGTTTTGCATTTGCCTATTCTTCCTCAATTTCATCATCACTAACATCTTCAAGATTTTTGGCTCTTCTCTGGGCTATTTCAACAACTTCTAATCTAGCAGCAATATGCCTTAGCATATCTACCAATCTTGGATCTACATCTCACCTCCCACTAACCATCTTGATAACCCTCTGCAATTGTAGGTTAGATCACAATCTGCTACCCCACAAAAATCAACTAGGGCTTCTCAAGAGGAACCTACAAACCTAGATTCATAGACCTAGATCAAGATATCACCTCACTCTAATACCACTTGATGCAAGGGTAGAGCCAAGAGGGGCCAAATAATGAAACACCCTAATAATCTAGCCTGCTCAACAACATGTGAAAATAACAACACACAAGAGTGAGAGAGATAATGCAGGGTCTTTCATTAATTTTCATCAAATAGAATCATACATGCCAAGCTATAAGGCTTTCTTGGTTAGGGCTAGATATTACAATGAATCACACAAGTCCTCAAACATGCGATGATTTGCCAACAATCTCTATTCTTACTATGTTTTATCTTCTAACTCCACTGCCCCCTAAACTACAACCAAACAACTACATTTATACAAGAGTCTACTGAACTAAGTCAGCCTTTAGATCCATAATCAATAGAAGGAATGGTCAGATCTGGGACCAGACACTTCCCAATAATGGATTCTAGCATTAAATCCATGACCCATAATAAATGCACAAGTCAGCTCAACAGGAAATCAAAAGAAACTACTCACTAAGAAAGGATGACCGAGCAATAGACAAGCATCACTGAGTGCCAGTGAAACAACCAACCACCTAGGAGATAACCCACCACACTTAGTAACCAAAGGAAACTGACCAACTACCCACAAACTTGATCAAAGAAGGAATCGAGTAACATAGACAAACTCCAAAATGCTTTTGGTGACACAGGATTGCCAAGGACCCAAGATGCTCCTGCATCAAGTCGCCACCTCCTTGAAGAGGAAAATATTACACTTGTTTTTGTATCTCCTTCCAACCAACACAAAACTTCACTAGGCCTTCAAACATTTTATCAGGATTGCATTGATCAAATAGAGAACTTAGAGTCGCCACTCACAACTAGGTGAGAAGAAAAAAATCTTTGAATCTGACTCTATACTTTTATGGAAACCACTAGATAAAAAAATAAGCAAGCTAGGAGTCTAGCTCAACTTGGAACTTGCATTACTTAAGCTTGACTTAACATGTCCCCAATAGAGTCACCATCTTGTTGGTGTTTCAAAATGGCTTATGCTCCTAGCTTGTCATTATACCTATAGACAAATTTTAGGAGTGTTTATTTCCAAAATGTATAAGGGGTTTAAGATAATTGGACCAACTATAGGGACAAGACTACCCTCTACACTTTTGGCTCTGTAAAACCAAGGTGGGTATACCTAATCTAGTGAAAACAATACTCTTACAACACATGTTAGGGATTTTTCTTGTAGAATCAGATTGATACTGAAATTAGGCTTCTTGAGGTTGATTCAAACAAGAGAAAGACCTAATTACTGAGGATTGGATAAGACCCTCCTTCATTTTTGAGCTCCACATACTTAGGTAGGTATTACCTTCTAATGATAACTAATTACATAGTATTAGATGAGTGGACACTAATATGTTAATAATCCTTCTAATGCATCAATCTATAAAACATTCTGCATATGACCAAAATCAATTTGACATAGAGTCTAACCAAGAAAAATGTGATTGTGAGTATAGCAAGAATCAGTGATTTAAGGATCCTCATCCTTCTTCCTTTTAAGGAGGGACAACCTAAATGATTCTCTCTTCAAGGAATCAAAACTATGAACTGTATGCCTTTAGGGATAGTCCTATCTATTTTGTGCAATAAACATGAAATGAAAAATGAACTGGTAAATGATGTGAAAGTTTCAATTTTTCTTCCTCAATAGATATGAAAGATAAAATGATAAGAAACAAACATTGAACCAGTTCCTTATCCAAAGGAAATTCAAATGCAGACCAACAAGGTAATTTCAAAAGAAACACAACAGTATGCCTTACATACTAACTGCAAACTCAAATAGATTGCCTTAAAAACTACTCTTTTAACCAAACACTATTATCATCAACATTCCTTACAGATATATTCACTCTCTGAGACTATTCACAAAAAATTAATCCTCTCCTTGAGAGAAACTCATAAATAATCAGACAAGCTGCTTTGCAGCTGGTATGTTTTATGTGCCTAACAAATAAAAGCATACAAGAGTGTATAAAAGTAAAGAGACAACAAAAAGGTATGGCAAAAGTTGTAGTGTATTTGTATTAAAATCAATTTACCAATTACATTCAAAGTTTAATTACTCAGAAGGTCATACACAAAATTCAAAAGTCTGCTTCAAGACAATTTTGCTCCCTTTTTTCTATTATCTTCCAACTAGAACCCAAAAATGAGCCTTTAACTCTATATATATCCCCTTTCAACCACCTTGGAATTCCCTTATGAATGGTAATGTAACAAGCTTTGGATGGTTGAAATTGACCTAACCCTAAAGAAAAAGAGATAGAAATTAAAAATAAAGTACAACCAGCCCCTAGGTAGTGGAAAGACAAAGCTTTCTTGGACTACTGTACATCCTTGGCTGCTTGAAAATTGACAACTTCAACTGTAAGCATTTATGATAGCTCCTTGAGTTTAATGAGATATGGTGACCACCATTTTAGGCTAACCTACACCATTCTTAAATGATAGCTTATCATCTATCTATTCTAAGATCAAGTGTCAGGTGTGTCAGGTGTCCTTCTCATTCTTCATCCAAAATGTCCAAATTAACTATGACAGACCCAACCTTTTTGGGATTTTTTAGTTCATCCCATGCAGCTACTTCTTCATCTGACAACTAATTAAAATCCTAGACAAGTTGTAGTTGTCCTTTTTGTCTCTCCCACCTAGCATCCATAATTTCTTTGACATCTACCACAAATTTGGTGAGATCTGTCTCTACCTTAATAGCCTCATCTAGGGTTTTGTTGAAGCTTCCTAAATCAACATTATTATCTTCACCTAAAAATGCCTCTTTCCTAGGCAACAAAAGATCAGCATCCAATCTCCACTGATCAAGGCTCTTTATGACTCCATTAGTACTCAAAATTGAGGGGATGAATTTGTTGGTATAGGAGTTGGGCATGGCTATCTTGGCCTCAATCAGATTTTCCTTATCCTTGAAAAGTGGTAATATGGCTTTAATTCTATCAATCTCCTCACCAACTCTTACAACTATCTCGAGTATGTCACTCCCCAAAGATTGAGCAAAAATCAATCTTTCAAAAAGTGGTGCTCTAACAGACCACACTGTATGACATCCACTCAAAATTTTCACATAATTATTCACCTCCTTTTGCAATTCAGGCAATTCTCCATAAGCATTGAAGACTAGATCAAACTTTTCCTTAATTATATTCATTCTATGTTGCAAAATACTCTATAGGGCTTGTAAAATAGCCTCACTCTTTTCATCATTTATCCTCTTTAACTCTACAACCACCTCCTCATCTGTCATCCCTTGTGCTTCAATCAATGCAAGCTACTCAGGAGGTGCAGGAGCCACCACAGGAGTATTGATAATTTGTAATTGCAGCTCCTCTGCATGCTTTTCTAATGCTATCATCTTTACAATCTAAAAATCCCTATCTTTTACAAGGGCACTATAATCACTCAAAAGAGCACCATACCTATCAGACAACTACTTTATCTTATCCTCATTAAATTTAGAAAATTGGGTCAAGACCTAAGATATCTCAATGTCCCTAGTACTGTGGATAGACCACACAATCTTGTCTCCTTCCATCTTCTCTTTTACATTCAAAATTTTTGGCTTCTTGTCTTTAGGGTAAAGACTCCACATGGCCAATGCTTGATTCTTTGGGCTATACCCAAATCCTCTAATTATATCCCCTACTTGGGTCTCTAATGATAGAGTGACATCCTCCCGTCTCTTTATTTGGTCTATAATATAATCAAAATACAAACTCCATCTAGGCACAAGTAGCATATTGCTCTATCTAACTAATTTCTTGGCCTCATTTGGAGTAAATCTTTCAGTCTCTGGGTCATATTATTTTAATTGTTGTACTACCTCATCAGACACTTGACCCTCTTTAGTTATTTGCACATTTGATGCAACCTAATGTTGCTTGTGCCAGATCAAAAAGCTTTTAAATTCATTAGAATTAACAAAATTTTCATCATTCAGGAATGCATCCTGCTCAATTATTCTTTCATCCTAGCCTAAAGCCAGAGGCAACTCTACATCCTCAGTTTCATACCTTTGTTGTCTTTTGGCCTCTTTGACTACTTTTCTTATTTCATGGTGATGAAAGCTAGTCCCTGTGTAGAGGGCACTTACTTTGTCTTTCTTCTTCTTTGATGGCTTGCCAACCATTAACTTTCTCTTCTTCTATAGAGGCTCATTGGTGTCATGAGATCTAGGTAACTTACTGAGGTCTATGGCCTCATTTCTTTCTTCAGTTCCTTCAATCAATGGTTGCTCCATAGGGGGTGGGCTATATATTGGGTAGCCACCATCACTATCCTCCTCACATTCAGAATTAGAGTGGGCCCTTTTACCCTAATTGTTATCATCAATTTGATCCCTCATTGATTCTACCAATGTATCAAACTGAGCCATCATCTACTCAAGTCTCTGGAGATAAGGAAAAGTGGGAAAGAAACCCCTGAACACCAATCCTTGTCCTTTTAATTGTTTCTCAATTTTAAACAATTGGTCTAATTACTATACTCTTTTTTCTACCTCATCATCCTCAATGATATTCCTGATAATATCTTCCTCTGGATACTCCTCATGTTGTTTATTGAATGGAATGGTAGGCATGTAATATTTCCTTCTAGTAACCATGAAACCTTTTGTATCTACATACCTATATGGAGCTGCAAACATCTTGTATTTCTCTAACCAATCATTTACCTTACTGAAAGCTCCCTTCCCAATTGTAAGATAGTGCACCCTAAAGTGTCGAGGAGTGAGAGTCCCTTTCCTATGGGGAGCCAAGTGTTATTTATCTGTCAACATGAGTTTCCAGATAAAATCTAGAAATACAATTCTTGGTGGAACATAAAATGGAAGTAGATGAGGAGGCTGAGGGCACCCATAAGCCCTAATCATTGTGTAGCCCTTCTCATAGTAAATATGCCCCCAATTGTGACCCTTGGTCCACTTATCAATAAATTTTTAGGGTCTCACCAATTGCAGGACCTTGGTGGATAATCTTGTATAATTAACTCCCAAACTCCAAAGAATGGGGTACACAATCCAGTTCTCAAAGGCACCAAAATCTCTCCTAGTGCAATAAGGGCTCCAAATTGCTAACCATAATTGTATCAGGTTAGGCTATCCATTCCACACCATTTGTGACTTGAGATCATTCAAATTTATAAGATCATAATTGTGATACATAATAAGGTGCATTAGAAAGGAGTAATGCATGAATCTGGGTGTAGAACTAGATGTGAAGTTCTTCAAAGACAATAAACCCTCATGCATCTTATTTATCACATAACCAATAAATTCATACCCTCTATTTACTAGATGGCTTTATGAATCCATAACCAACATCAAAATATCAGAGCTGATCCTCTCTAGGCCTGCATCAACTCCCAAGACCTGGCATATCCCATACGCTATGTATTTCATATAAAATTGGAGATCCTTGTAAAAATATGGAGTCGACCCAGCCATGGGTGAAATGTAGTTTCTATTATCCTTGGACATATGACTCTTGATCTCCCTAGAGACCAAAGTAGCCTCTCTGACATATCTATTTTCTTGGGCCTACAAATCTATCTCCATGGCCATTGGAAACTAAATTCCAAAAGCATTCAGGAATGAATTCCGGTCTAGGGTTACTAAGGGAGAGCCATCCTCTTTTCTAATAGTTTTAGACAAGGGATCATATCTTTGGGATAGCATAAGAAGTGCATCTACATCTAGAAGGACCTCTAGGATAATAAATTTGGCCAACCCTAAAGTCCAAGGGTTTGAAACTGGTATAACACTATCATGGTTTTTATAGAAATAACTAAAAAGACACATGCCTATGATTTCAGGCATCCTGACATCTCTACAATAAGCTAAATCATCCACAAAGATATCATCACTAACCTTCTTGTTCTATGATGAACCAGGTAGAAGGGTGAGAAAATCGTCTGAGAAGCTATCCTTTAATTTCTCTTTGGACCCCCAACTGGTAGAAGCTCTACTTGCTGTTCCCTGACTCATTCCGACCAAAACTTTGAAAATTCTCTGCAAAAATCACTAGACACACTATAACTCTAGAAAGCTCTAAAAAACTAGCACTTTGTACTTTTTGATATGCTTCGTAACTTTCAAATGAGTGGCCTCTAACTATTTTATTTTGTAGAATTGAATGCACCACCATTTCTAACATTTACAGCTATCAAAAGTCACTTCCACCATTACTTCGGCACAAATAGGGCTTCAATATACTAGCCGTAGCTCAAAAACTTTAAATTCAAATATTCAGAGACCTAGCAACTGGAGAATAAGTCTCACAATAATTTTATAATATTGGCACCTTAGAAATGTTTCTGAGATCTGGCGACTAGGAGAGCTTCTTGTAGTCACATAAAGATTTCCCACTTTTTGAATTCATTGTGAGATTTGGCGATCACAAAATTTTGATCTAGAGATTCAGTGACCATAGTCAACCTCTTTATTCCATCTTTAATTTTTCACATTCGGAGATCACCTGACTATAGTCTATTTCTTAGTCGTGAGTAAAATATTTCTCTTTTCAAGATCATGCAACTAGAATCACTTTCAATCTTCATTATGAGATCTGGTAACAACAGGCAAACTCTAAGTCATGGAACATGGTTGACTTTTCAAAATTCTTTGTGAGATATCCTGACCCGGTCATCTAGATATTTGGTGACTGAAGGAAGGAAATCTTAATTTATGTTATCTAGAGATTTGGCAACTATAGTCTTTCTCATAATCACGACAGCTTTATTAACCCTTTTAAAACATTCAGTGATCACCTGACCTGGAGATCTAGAGACAAACTTGGAGTCTCTTAATCACTAAAGCTTTCTAACTATTCAAATTCCTTTTTGAGATCTCATGACTGCCATTGATCAACTTCTTCATTTCATCCTACAGTCCACATTAAGTCACATAATCCTTTATCACTTAACCGCTGCATCTGGAGACCTGGAAACAACTGTGTCACTGGATCGCTAACTGCGCAGGAGATAACAACCACCTTTGGGAGATAATGTGACCACTAAAAATCATAATCATTGAATGAAACATCACTTTAATAATTTATCCTGAGATATCCTGACCAAAGGTAATTTCCATCTAGTGACCACGCGACTATAGTTCTTTTCTTATAAAACTTGTCATAGTAGTCGCTAGATCTCGAGAAAACATTCTAAGACTTGGAGACTCAAAGGGAAAATGCTAAGTCATTTGATAATAAGGAATATTCCAAAGTTCTTATGAGATCGGGCGACAAAGGCTTTTGGGCAATCACTAAATATGAAAAAATATTCCTACCTCTCTAGGAGACTAAGCGACTAAGAGAGGAAATTAAAAGTGCACATGCCTATTTTGATGCTTAAGTGACCTGGTAAAGTAATGAAGGAAAAGAAGGCTCACAAATTAAACTAGGGATTTTTTATTTTTAGGGAAAAGGGTCTGAAACCTAAGGCTACTCACCTAGGGCTTGAAAATTTGTCAAGAAAGACTAGACAAGAGCTCAAAATTTTGATCAGCAAAACACTAAAACAAGAAATACTACCAACAACACCAAGACTAGATTTGAACAACAAATGATAGCAAGAAAGTACTAAATATCAACCAAACATTCATTGACTCTCCATTTCTATGGACAAGCTAACAACTCCTCAACTAAATTTTAAAAATCTTAAAACTGGTTCTTGATTCAAATTGGTGATTGTAACAACCTTGATCAATGTGTGTCAATAAGAGATCTACTCATTTAGACTAGTGTCGTATCCATTGGGAAAGAACTCCAAGATACATAAGATGAAAAGACCAAAAAATATCCAAGATTCATAGCCATAAATACATCTACCATAATACTTACTACTTACAGAGAATCCTTGTGCAAATTAGGATGAATTCATATCCCACCCAGAGCAGTATTTAATCTAATCCTAGATCATAACTCAGGAATGAAGATACATACATAACAATTATGTAATGAAGTAGAAAGTTCAAAACTCATAAAACTTGACATAGAGGAGAGAAAAGAATAAGATATTTTTATTAATTATGATGAATCATGCCTATGCATATAAGTTATCTCAAAACACAAGCTTGCAAATAATAGCTTAGACCTACAACTTTTTATCTTCCATTAACAAGAACTGAAGAAAAAATTCTTACAATCCTAACTGAGACTAGGGTTCACAAAGTATGCCTTTCAAACACCTAACTCCCAATACCCTCTGAATGATCATGAAAAATCCTTTTATCACCAAGATTGCAATAAGCATCTGATCATTCAGGACAAAATTAAAAACACCCAACCAATTTCAATCATGAATTACTACAGACAAGACATGCCACCCAATACAAGGCCATCAAGATCAAATTGATCAACAATCATAGAAACACTCTAGCCATGTACTTCACAAGGATAGAGAAATTATCATTAAAACCCTCATTAATTGAGGCTGCATCAGAGGTGGTGTGACTTTCATATCAATTTCTCCTCGGTAGAAGCACCTCGGGACACAAAATCAACACATGATGGCCAACATGATCCTACTCATAAATTTTCACCTACAAAAAAATTGAGATAGGACCAAATCTGATCTGGCTTTATGGATTTTTGGATTGCTATTTCAAAACCCTACAGAGAAACCCTAGTAGAAGAATTCAAATTTTGGCTCTAACGGTTAATCATACAAGTTTAAAACATGGTCATTGATTCATCTCTTTCCCAACACATTGGGTGGTTCATGTTAAATGACAATAGTCACCTAGCCTTTAAAATTACCTAGCCACATCATCATATCTCAGCAACCAATCATAAATAGGCACATTAGCATGACTTGGAAATTGGACCCACTATCTTATTGTCTTTCCATCAGACGGCTGTTGCAATATCATGATGAATATCTACCCAGCATCTTCCTTTTACAACATCATGCCCACGATAGATCTATCTTGGAACTGCAATCTCTTTATCTTTTAACCACGTCCAGCCCTTTAACCTTAAGTCATTCAAAGATTATGTAAATGAAGGCATTCTCATAGTCACGAAACAATTTACTTAACCTTCGTATGGTCAAGAGATCATGTGAATGAGGTATTCGGTGAATCATCAAGTCTTTTACTTAACCCTAGATAAATCATCAGATAACATGCCAACCATTGATCTTTCTCATCATTAGTGACTATCAAGGAATCATTGGGACTCATTCTTATTGTTATACACTAAATTTGCACCCTTAGTTCAAGCTCTCGTATTCTTGATAACTGAGTATAACAAGGGAATCATCTCAAGGTTGTGGGACCTTTTGCTAATCAAGATGAGACCTCCACATTCTAGGCTGGTTCCTCTTGGATAATCACCCAGATTTTCTCTTAACAAGAAAGTAAACTTTGAGGGAAAAGGGATAGAAGGAATACATGGAAAGGGAAATGAATGAAAGCAAATCTACCTACTAGGTGATGCACCAAACTTGGGTTTGGATCTTAGTATAGAGGAATGAAACCAATGGAAGAATCAGGTCTAATAGGTCACCACTCACTAGATAGGTTAGCATAAGTGTTTCATAGGAAGGCCTAGATAGAAAACTCAACCTATGATCTGCAAACAAACATTGACTCCTATACCTCGGTGCAGGATTGAGACAAGACTATTAGGGGTTGAAAAATACCCACAAAACATCTAAATCAGATCAAACACAATAACACACACAGCTATAGAAAGAGAGAGGAACCAGGAACCCCAATTTCCATTAACAACATTCATAAACCTCAATCTAATAAGAGACAAACTCAGATAAGGAAGCATAGGGATAGGAGAAATGCCACAAAATACTCTGCAGTGTTTGAATTTATCAATGAAAACTTACAATTTCTGGAAAACTAGGGAGAAAGAAAAATGCTACAGAGGGTTCTCCAAGAAAAGACTTTCTTTTTTACAAAATGCAAATTTTGAGCACTACAGGCTCCAAAAAAGAATATATACATCCCTTAACTGCATGCAGGCAGGAGTCAAAAGTTAACCAGGGTTACAGAATAAACAATACAATATCCAACCCTAAATCGATCCAATCTAATCATAAATACTCATGAAAATATCTCAACCGATCAGATAAATCTTTCTTTGTGTGCCCATGCTTGTACTTGATCAACCTGCAGACACAAAAGCCTCAACTCATCTACCACTTTGCAAACTGGCCTTGCCATGAATGCTCAAAATCTGATCCCATCCTCGAAAGGACTCAAAATGGCACTCAAAAGATCTCTAAAAATCCATAACTGCAACCACCTCCAAAAATCATCAATTCTTCACCTGCCCATGCTTGTAAATGCCCACTCTATAGAAGAAACCCCATGAAAAGGTCACACTACCCCTAAAATGAACCTGGTCACATGATCACATGAGGCTAGGAAGGCCCATGCGATCATGCGACAAGCTCTTTGAAATCTACCGCTAGCCATAGCAATGGTCGCATGATCGCATGAGGTAGAAAGGCTTCATGCGACCATGTGACACCCTTTGAAAACCTACCTCAGCCCATGCAAGATACATGGGGCCCGTAAGATCCACCACCTACCAAGCTTCGCCGATCGCCAGCCATCATACTTGCCAAACTCACCACGTGGTCCAACAAGAGCTGACCACATAGCCTTGAAAACTTAGTGGTCACATGATCACATGAGCTAAAAAAGCTTCATGTGATCATGCAACAACCCTTTGAGATTTCCAACTTAACCCCCAGCTCCACCCTGGGTTCAAATTTCCATTTAGTCACCAACCACGCAATCTCCCTTAACCCCAGGATCACATCCAGTGACCAGGCAAAAACTGTTGATCCTTGCCTCATCCAACAGTAGTTGCTAAGTCATGCAATCCCTTCAGCATATTCTTTTTCATCAGGTGATTACCTGACTAAAAGAAATCTCCCAATCACGAGATATTAAGAATATTCCCTCTTTTATTTCAAGATTTCTTGACCGAATAGAGAACCGGGCCCACCTCCAACTGCACAACTACATAAAGCCTACCAAACCTTGAGCTTCGTACTACCACATGTCACTCTCCCATTCATCCTAACCACCATCTCAGCAAATAGATCAGCACCCCAACATGGACCCATAGCAAACACCAGAAAACATGCTAACCACTAACGGTTTGTCGCATGGTTGCATGGGCTTGAAAGAGCCCATGCGATCATGTGACTAACCGCATGATCTAGCCACTGACTGCCAACATTGAAACCAGACACGGGACACATCACCACCCATCGAGGCCCCCTGCAGACTACCTGTTGCATGCAGCCAAGGGGCCGCATGTGATCATGCGACCAACCACATGATCCTTTCTCTGCTAACCACTTGCCTTGACTACCGATCCTGACTACCAATGTTGGAGATACCACATCAATGGTTGTCATGTGATCTCATGGGATCAGGAGATCCCATGTGATCATGTGACAGTCATCAAATCTTTTGCTACACTGGCATGGTTTTAGGCACTAGGACCTGCCTGTCAGAGTTGTGCACTTAGGGCCAAAAACACAAAAGGGTGTCAAAAACATAGAGGGTTTTCGAGCTAGGGTCAAAAACACACCAAATTTTTAGAGTAGAGAGGTCAAAAACACACTAGGTCTCTAGATTGAAAGGCAAAAACATCTTGAGCTTGCAGAGAGGGGGTCAAAAACACACTGGGTTTTCGACACTTGAGCAGAAAACACACTGGACTTTCGACATTTTGAACATTTCACTGGAAAATAGGACTGTGGCTAAAAAAAGAAAAGACAAGAAATTTTTTGGGCAACATTTTGGCGACCTCTGCAGGATGTCAGCCTGCTAGACATAAACTAGTTGCTCTGACTCAATCCATTGGGTACGGGGTCACTTCTTGAACACAAAAACCTGACAGGGATAGGGACAAAAAATGAACTGTGCTCGAGCACTTCTTGGAAAATAGGAAAACACTATACTAGAAAGCTAGAAGAAAGTAGGAAAAAACTAACCTATCCTAAACTAAACAGTGTAGAGACCTGGTTAAACAAAACCATTCATTGGTAGGTTGAAGTAGCTACCCCTCTTTCTTAGGGTATTTTGCATCAGGCACATGAGGATAGCTATGAAGATAAGAGGCATACAAAGATTTGGCAAATGGTTCTGAACTGCCTCTAAAGAAAATGAATCAAGCTCACTCACCTCTAATTGGTCACATGGAGGTGTCTTAGTGAACTCCTTCTAGGCCAAGTATTTGATGGGGCAGCCTCTTGAAAGTCTGAAGGTGGGACTTTCATTACTAGTTTCTTCTTTAGCTTTGTGGTTTCCCTCCATCATGGACAACCAGGACAACTCCTCATCCATAGCTAGGGGACTGTCATCCTCTTCTTTTAAACTAGTTAAGAGCTTATTACAATCAGGCTCCATATACAAGCCATCCATGATGCTCCCCAAATAATCTTTGCCAAGGCTCTGGTTATCTCCTATATATTGGGAAGCCTCCTCCTCAAAAATGAGATCAAGCTCATGAATCAACATATCATCAGGATCAACCTCTTCTAGGTGCTACAATTTTACAGAGGTGGCTATGATCACATCTTCCTCATCTTTCTCAACAAAACCAGATAGCTCATCTAACAAGCATAAGGCATCCATTATAGAATCAACCTCCTGTTGATGATAGACCCTTTGTCCTGATTGACTTTCAACCATAGGCAATGGCATGGTTTCTTCTCTATCATCAACAAAGAGGGGAAGCTCATCATACAAATCACCCAAGAGCTCAGGCTAGGCACTAAACTCCATCATCACACCTTGCTACTCCATTTCACCATAGTCATCACTCTGCACTGATACCTCAGATTTCCTCTCCTCCTCATCACATGAAAGCTCATTTACCACAAGCCCTTGCTCAGACACCATACTAGTGTCCTTACAAAGGCTAGGAATTTGATAGCTAGGAGGAAGAGTCCATTGTGGTATCCATATCACTTCATCATCCTGAGAAACCAGAGGGGCCTCTTGGGATGAAACTTTTTCTTGAATAGGCTGCTCTCGCAAGGCGGACTAAACCTCAAGCATAGGCTCTTGAAAATAATTTTTTTTCCTTGAAACTTGGGATGTGAAACTAAGGCGGAGAGGGGGGAGACAAAGAAGGCATAGTAGCTTTAAAGCTTGGAAATGAATGCTTAATAGGCTCCTCATGTGTAGGTTCTTGAGACAAATGGGCCCTCTAGCTTTGAATCTTGGGCCTAGGAGCCTCTTGTTGAGCAATCGGTGATCTCAACCTTGCTGTCTCAATGTCAGCTCGGCACCTAATCTCCTCTTGAAACTACCTTTCTTGCTCCTCATCAACAAGAGTCTCTGTCGCTTGGTAAGGAATGAACCCTTTCTCATAGCTTTGGGCTTCCATCTCCTAGTAGGGAGCTGACTCCTCTTCAGAATAATTTTGAGCCTCCTGCTCTCTTTGCTCCTTGAGTTTAGACACTTGCTTGACTAAATCAAGCAACAAACTCTTTGCCTCTTGCATCTCCTTGAAGTCTAAGCTCAGAGTCTGCATCTTCTATTAAATAGGTTGAGAAGGGGAGGGTGGGTGGTAAACAAGATGGGGTAGCTGGCTTTGCATCTACTATTGTGCCTCTTGTGCCCATGATCCACTTTGCCTGAGAGCCTGCTCATAACTTTACATAAGGGAAAATTCATTTGGGGAATGTTGGATATACTGATACCCTTGTGAAGTATAATAGCTTGGGGTAAAAGGAGGCTTTAGGTGGCTTTGATAAGGCTGAAAACTAGCAGGTTGAGCATTATTCTTACAATAGGGTGGTGAGTAACCTGATTGTCCATAAAAACTTGACATGTCTACTCATGCAATTAGCTGGAATCTAAATATGAGAGATTAAAAACATACCAGCACTTGACCTTTGAAGCTAGTAAACTTTTTGGAGTCACCAGATATGCAAAAAAATGACCTCTTCTAGGTCTGTAGCATGCTACTAGCATATCAGAGATAGCATATTCGAACATGAATTTGAACTTTAGTCCCATCGGGCATGCTAGAAATGTTATACACTGGCACCAAGGTGGGGAATCCTTGAGCTTGAGTCTATACTGACAGGCCTTGTGTACTGAATTTCTCTGATCCTTTTGCAGATGAACCAACAAGAACACCTTTGAACTATACTCTGATCTTCATTGTGGTCCCACTGGACCTGCCAAAAATGTTATACACTAAATTTGCACCCTTAGTTCAAGCTCTCATAGTCTTGATAACTTAGTATAACAAGGGAATCATCTGAAGGTTGTGGGACCTTTTGCTAACCGAAATGAGACCTCCAAATTCTAGGCTGGTTCCTCTTGGATAATCACCCAGATTTTCTCTTAACAGGAAAGTAAACTTTGAGGGAAAAGGGATAGAAGGAATGCATGGAAAGGGAAATAACTAAAAGCAAATCTACCTAATAGGTGATGCACCAAACTTGGGTTTGGATCTGAGTATAGAGGAATGAAACTAGTGGAAGAATCAGGTCTAATAGGTCACCACTCACTAGATAGGTTTGCATAAGTGTTTCATAGGAAGGCTCGAATAAAAAAATCAACCTATGACCTGCAAACAAACATCCACTCCTATAGCTCAGTGAAGGATTGAGACAAGACTATTAGGGGCTGAAAAATACCCACAAAACGTCTAAATCAGATCAAACACAATAACACACATAGCTACAAAAAGAGAGAGGGACCAGGAACCCCAATTTCCATTAACAACATACATAAACCTTAATCCAATAAGAGACAAACTCAGACAAGGAAGCATAGGGACAAGAGAAATGCCACAAAATACTCTGCAATGTTTGAATTTATCAATGAAACTTATAATTTGTGGAAAACCAAGGAGCAGGAAAAATGCTACAAATGGTTCTCCAAGAAAAGACTTTCTTTTTTACAAAATGTGAATTTTGAGCACTACAGGCTCCAAAAAAGAATATATACATCCCTCAACTGCATGCAGGTAGGAGTCAAAAGTTAAACAGGGTTACAGAATAAACAATACAATACCCAACCCCAGGGCGATCCAAACTGATCATAAATACTCATGAAAATATCTTAACCTATCAGATACATCTTTCTTTGCATGCCCATGCTTGTACTTGATCAACCTATGGACACAAAAGCATCAACTCATCTACCTCTCTGCAAACTGGCCTTGCCATGAATGCTCAAAATTCAATCCTATCCTCGAAAGGACTCAAAATGGCACCCAAAAGATCTCTGCAAATCTATAACTGCAACCACCTCCAAAAATCATCAATTCTTCACCTGCCCGTGCTTGCAAATGCCCACTCTATAGAAGAAACCTCACAAAAAGGTCACACTACCCCTGAAATGAACCCAATCGCATGATCACATGAGGCTAGGAAGGCCCATGTAATCATGCGACAAGCTCTTTGAAATATTCCACTTGCCATAGCAATGGTCGCATGATCGCATGAGGTCGAAAGGCTTCATGTGACCATGCGACACCCTTTGAAAACCTACCTTCACCCGTGCAAGACACATGGGGCCCGCAAGATCTGCCACCTACCAAGCTTCACCGATTGCCAACCATCATACTTGCCAAACTCGCCATGTGGTCCAACCAGAGCCGACCACATGACCTTGAAAAGTCAGTGGTCGCATGATCACATGAGCTAAAAAAGCTTCATGTGATCATGTGACAACCCTTTGAGACTGCAAACTTAACCCCCGGCTCCACCCTGGGTTCAAATTCCCATTGAGTTTCCAAGCCGCACAATCTCCCTTAACCCCAGGATCAGATCTAGTGACCATGCAAAAATCATCAATCCTTGCCTCATCCAATAGCAGTCGCTAAGTCACGCAATCCCTTTGGCATATTCTTTTCCATCAGGAGATTACCCAACTAAAAGAAATCTCCCAATCACCAGATTGGAAGAATATTCCCTCTTTTATTTCAAGATTGCCTGACTGAATAGAGAACTAGGCCCACCTACAACTGCGCAACCGCGCAAAGCCTGCCAAACCCTGAGCCTGATATCCCCATGTGTCACTCTCCAATTCATCTCGGCCACCATCTCAACAAACAGATCAGCATCCCGGCATGGACCCACAACAAACACCAGAAAATATCCTAACCACTAACGGTTTGTCACATGATCGCATTGGCTCGGAAGAGCCCATGCGATCATGCGACTAACCACATGAGTTAGCCACTGACCACCAACACTGAAACTAGACATGGGACACATGACCACCCACCAAGGCCCCCTGTAGACTACCTATCGCATAGTCGCATGCGGTCAAGGGGCCGCATGCGATCATGCGACCAATTGCATGATCCTCTTTCCGCTAACCACTCGCCTTGACTACCGATCCTGACCACCGATGTTGGAGATACCACATCAATAGTTGTCATGTGATCTCATGGGATCAGGAGATCCCATGTGATCATGCGATAGCCATCAGATCTTTTGCTACAATGGCATGGTTTTAGGCACTGGGACCCACATGTCAGAGTTGCACACTTAGGGCCGAAAACATAGAAGGGTGTCGAAAACATAGAGGGTTTTCAAGCCAGGGTCAAAAACACACCAAATTTTGAGAGTAGAGAGGTTGAAAACACACTGGGTCTCCAGACCGAAAGGTAGAAACATCCCAAGCCTATAGAGATGGGGTCGAAAACACACTGGGTTTTCGACACTTGAGCAAAAAACACACTGGACTTTCGACATTTTGAGCATTTCACTGGAAAATAGGACTATGGCCGAAAAAAGGAAAGACAGGAAATTTTTTGGGCAACACTTATCTCACCCTATATTAAGAGATTCAGTGAACAAAGATAAAATGTGACTTTCATTTAACTGTGGTCATATTTGGAGATTACGCGACTGAGCAATCTCACATTCGCTGGATAAAAGCTTGACCTCGGATTAGATCATGAGAACATGCGAAAGCCTTATTCGCTAGATCACTAAAAAGAAACTTAACCACTAGAAATAAACCTTTGACTTAACCCAAGCCATCTGGAGATTACACAAACAAAGGACTTTGATGAATCTTAAAATCATTCTTTAAATTGGGGTTAAGTCCTAAGAACACGCGATTGAGGAAATATCCAAGTCGTTGGATCTTTTCTTTATCTTGGGTTACATCTAGAGAATCAATGCTAGCCATTGATCTTGATTTGAATCTACGGCTCATATTCAATCTATAAAAGTTACATACTTGATGGGATCATTTGGAGAATGAGTGACTGAAGGAAATGTTAATCATTCACTAGGTCCTTGAATGTTAATAACTTAGCCGCCAAAATTAGGATAATGCGCAAATGCTACATTTGTTGGATCGCTAGATAAAATGAATAACTACCAGGGAACTTAGAGAACTAGTGAACACCTTAGTCACATAATTAGTGAATAGAAACTTAACTACCTAGGTAAGGAAATAATACATGTGCACAAAGGGAACCTAAGTGGCCCAAAAAGGTAACAAAGAAATAGACTTGTCTAGGGTTTTTGGACTTCAACAATTTCATGAAGCCCTAGGACATGGATATAGACCTATTTCTCAAGCTTTAAGAATGCAATATCTCCCTAGTTTTTTTATTTGAGAACATGCAATTTGAACTAGAGCTTGGTCACATCTTGAATTATCTATGGCTAAGGGCGCAAGCCATGAAACCTCATAAATCTCCTTCACTGATAAAAACAAGTTGTAGTTAGGGAAAGAAAATTTTCTAGGGTTTACACAGGAATAGACCATTTTCTTAGGATTTTTTGCAATGATAGGAAAATGGCCTAACAAGATGTAGCCAACAAACTTATCGTAATTGATATAAGTAGTATAATTTTTTCCATCAACATGGTCACCTTGCTTTCCTTAGCCTTGGTTCTGGGGTGGTGGATTAGCATTGGCAGTGTTCTTTCCTAAGTTATGTTGAGGAAACACATTTTGATATATTTGGAGGTTAGCATTGGGTGATGCTTGGGTAGGCACATCAACTTTGATCTTATTTTTGTCAATGAGATCTTGGACATAATTCTTGAGCTTCATGAATTTCACAGTGGTGTGTCCCTTAACATATTGATAATCACAATACTCATTGTCTTTGTACCATGCTGACTTGGGGGCCGATTCATTAAATGTGATGTAGGAGAATTCTGGGTTTCCTTTCTATCCTGCTCATTTTTTTCTTTTTGCCAGTAAGTGTCGAGTTGCAGTAAGTGTCGAGTTGTAGTCTTTGCTGAGCATTCTTGTGTGCCAAGTTTTTGAGTGTTGGTCAAGTTTTCCTATATGTACTGAGTTGTCCAGTGTTTGTAGAGTGTTATTTCCTATGTTGAGTGAACCTATTATTTGGTGATGCTTGGTTCTTCTTTGACCAAGTTTTTTTTTATCTGGTTCTTATTTTGATTCGACTTATGTATTTAATTTAGATCACAAATTAAATGCTAGGATATTGTCTAGGAATAAGTTAAGATATTTTTGTGGTTGACCTTCTATTATGTAATGATCTAGAATCTTCCGTAAGCCATTTTGGCAGGTATAAATAAGGATGTCAATGTGTAGAAGAGACAAATTTTTTAGGATAGTTTGAATGAAGATAGGAAAAAAAAAATCTTGTTGGTCGTAACTCGGAAGGCCTCACAGACGAACATGTATGCAGAAATTTTGATGAATCAATAAAGTGTTTTTGTTCTTTCTCTCCTTGGTGTTTTTATCTATGTTGTTTCTTCCATTGTTTTTACTCTAGAATGTGGGTGGATAGTTAGGTGTGCCCTTGGACTTGGGTATTCTATAATTTCCCCGCTAGGGAACCCATAAGGAATCATGTCTTTTAACCTAAAATTACAACTAACTATTTTTTTTCTAATATTATAACATTTCATTATTAACATTCACAAGTACATTCCTTAAGGTTCTTTTATTTATTTCATTTTTCAATGTAAGCACATTGTATTTTATTACTAATCAAATTGAATTCCATTTCCTTTTCCTTTACTTTGCATCTCAGAATATAAGAGAAAGGTAAGAAGGTAATATTTTAATCACAACTATATCTCTTAATTCCTAATTCATTTTCATTCCTTTTACCTACATATTGAATAACTTCCTATCCAATTTGTAATTAAACCTTTACATATGAGACATTTCTTTTAATTTCAACATAAGAGAGATAGAAGAGATAATACAATATTACACTTTTCATTTCAATGTTTGAATGTTAAAATAACATCTCTTAAAAAATCCCTAGAACTATCCCTCCCTGATTACATTGCTTTAATCCTTCAATTTTTTATAATAAAGACATTTACATTAACTATTACATTGAATGGCCCAAAGGCTTACAAAGAGATCTTTACATCTTTATTTTTAATAATACATGATAAAAATTGAGAAATCTTTATCACTGCAGGAAATCTAAAACACATCTAAGCCACGAACCACAAACAATACCTCAAAAGATATTTGTCACCCAACCATGTGAAACTAAGAAGTTACACCCCTTGTCCTAGGAGATAGAACCGAGATACTCACAAGGCCTAAAGAAACCTAAGGCTTAAAAAATCAATAAATTGAAATCAAAAGATATGACATAACAAGATATCATCATACTAAACACACAGGTTAGGTTTCTAGCATACCACCTAGGTGAGTGTCATCACATATCCAACATATTAGGATCCTTCTTGGCAACCATGTAGCCCCAACCCCCCTTTTATGAATAGGGATACATCTTGGTAGTTACCTATGGTCCTAGTACTCCAACATACATATGTGGACTTACATTTATGTGTCTTTCATTATCTTTTAAAACCCCCCTCTCCCAAGTTCATTATTAGGTTATCACTTTTTACCAACTCACCCATAGGATCATTTGGCAACCACTTTGGGTTGCAACACCTATAGTAAGAACTCACCTAGGGTACCTAGTCCCCTACCCATACGCACAAGCCAAAGAAATGATAAAGTACTTCAAAAGGTTCATCTTAAAGATCTAGGGAACCCTCTTGTGCACTCAAGCAACCAAGATGAGTCCCAACCTCATATTATGAACACAAGTATATGCCAAGTACTGAAACATCTTAAGTAAAACATAATAATACAAAAAAAAAAAAGATGGACATACATAAGCGATACAAGTCACAACCCAAACATAAGAAATAGGTTATAGATGTGTCACAAGCCCAAAATCTTTAAAATTTGAGCCCCTAGAACCCTCTAAAACCCCATATGACATTATATCATTACCCATATGGAAATTTAGGCCCTCATATATAGAAATCCACCAAAGGTCATATGGGTACTAGTACAAACTCGTACGTCATTCCAAGATGCTCATACAAGATTGTACCTAGAATCTCCTAGAATTACCTGAAACTGAAATTTATAGGTGTGGAGAGTGCCTGCGAAAGGTTCCCTAAGGTCTATTGATTCAATAACTTTAGTAACACTTATAGAACACTTCCTCAACACATCCTAATACCTAGAACAATACTACCTAATCAAAACTTTAAATTGAAAGTGAAAAGCCTGCATAAGCAAAGAAGGGGAAAAACTAACTACATCCTTCCCTAAACCATCCTAACCTCTCCTAAACATTCCTAAAATTCCCTAAAACATCAAATAATAATAAAATACATCTTAATACATAATCACATAAATTTACAAACTTACAGGAATATTTTACAAGAAACTTTTTCATAAACATTCATTTATCTTGCCGGATGTATACCTTTCAAAATATGAAAATACACAAACCAAATACATTTATTATCAATCAATAGTTTATTCACATTATGCCAGTAAATATACATAAGTCACAAACACATATACATAGGGAAGAAAAGTGATTCATCTCGGTTCCAGACCCTATCTGGAGTCCTATGGAGAATCCTCTAAAAAGCTGGAGCACATCACTGCAATCCTTCCTGGCTTTGAGAAATGGTGAGATGGTAGCCTTCTGGATCTCCTAACTATGTTTGTTACTCCTATAGGAGATCCACATGATTTGAGAATCAAATGTGGTTGAAGGAGGCCTGCTAGGTGATGATGTTCAACCTTGACCCTTTGACATTCCAAACACCTAGCCACAAAATCTTCTATATCCCTCTTCATGCTTGACCAAAATTATAACTATTGCAAAAGTAAATACATCTTCTTAACTCTTGGATGAGCTGAATAGGGAGTGTAATGCACTTCTACCATGATAACCTTTCGAAGATCACTTGAAAGTGGTACATAGATTTGGCCTTGCTGCCTCAACAATCCATCTGACTCTAAGGAATAACCTGAGAACCTTCCTTCTAAGGCCCTTCCTGACTCAATTTCAGCCTTAACTTCTTGATACAAAGTATTTAAAGGAAATATCTACAAAATCTAACTTGTCAAATCAGTAGAAAGGGAGAGCATGGATAAATCATGTCTCATTCTCCTCAAAGAAATTTCTACCACATTATATCTTTACCTTGGACATATTTGACCTCAAAATCATATTCACAAAGGAACTCCATGTATCGGTACTGCCTAGCATTGAGATTTGGTTGTGTAAATATGTATTGAAGGCTTCGGTGATTAGTGTGCAACTCAAACCAATGCCCCAATAAGAAGTGTCTCCAATAATTCAAGGCATGAACTATAGATAATAACTCCAAATCATACGTACGATAGTTAATCTCATGGTCCTTAAGATTCCTAGAATCATAAGAAATAAATCTACCTTCTTGCATTAATACTACTCCTATTCCTTCCAAGGAGGCATCAGTGCAAACTACAAAATTTTCAGTGGGATTAGGTACCACCAAAATTGGGGCACTGGTCATTTTCTCCTTAAGGATCTAAAAAGATCCTAAACATTTCTTAGTCCAAATGAACTTCTTCCCTTTCCTTTGCAAGGAATTTATGGGATGAGCTAATCTAGAGAATCCTTGGATGAAGCATCTATAGTATTTGGCTAAACACATGAAACTATAGACCTTAGAGATGTTGGTGGGTGTTGGCCATTCAACTATAGCTTGTATCTTTATAGGATCAACTGCTATACCTTCTCCCAAGATAATGTGACCAAGATACTTAACTTTTTTTTGGAAGAATTCACACTTTTCCAAGTTTTCAAATAACCTATTCTCATGAAGGGACTGTAACACTTGTCAAATTTGTTTCTATGATCTTCCACTTATTTAGAGTACACCAAAATTTTATCCAAAAAAATTATGAAAATGTTTTTCAAGAACGTCCTAAATACCCCATTCATAAGACTCATGAACATTGATAGTGCATTTTTGAGACCAAAAGGTACTTTGGTAAATTCATAATGCCCATACCAAGTATGAAAATTTGTTTGGTGATTGTCCGCTTTGTGAATCCTTAACTAATGATAGCCTAACTTTAGATCTATCTTGGAAAATACTTTGGCTCCTTTCATTTGATCAAATAGATCATCAATTCTTGGTAAAGGATACTGATTCTTAATGGTTACTTTGTTGAGATGATGATAGTCAATGCACAACCTAAGTGAGCCATCCTTCTTGTTAACAAAGATAACAGGAGCTCCCCAACATGAAACACTTGGTTTGATAAAGCCTTTTTCAAAGAGTTCTTCTAGTTAAAATTTTAACTCAATCAACTCTTGAGTGGTCATGCGATAATGAGCTTTGGAGATGGGTTCGGCTCCTGGCACCAACTCTATGTAGAAATAAATGTCTCTTTTAGGAGGCATTTTAGGTATCTTAGCTGGATAGACATCCATAAATTCTTGAAGTAAAGGGTTCTCAAGTGTTATTTCTCTATCTTCCTTGTCACCCAAGTCATTAACTGAGACTGTAAGAAAGTGGCATCCATTTCTCATACATTTCTTAAGTTACATTACTAATATTATTTGAAGTGATATAGGTCATTGGATTCCCACAATAGTGTTGGAATTTCCCAAATCATCTAAGCAATAAATGAGCTTCTCTCTACAATCTATCTTGGCTTCATGAGCAACTAACTAGTCCATACCTAGTACAACTACATACAATTCTGATTGGTGAAATTAGTGCACTAAGGGAAGTGAACTAAAATATGTCCTTGTTGTCCACAAGAATAACACCTAGTATTCCTTCCAAATTTCTTTGCAGGTGGAGTGCTAGATTATTAATAACCTCCTTTATTGACATTCTGATGATTTTGGGAAGGTGGAGGAGGAAACCTTTGTTGAGCCCAATAACTATTACAATTCTAGGGTTGTTTAAACTTCCCATTGCTTTGGTTATTATTCTGGAATTTATTTTTATGGAAGTTTTGTCATCCTTGAAAAGATGATTGTTGGTTCTTGGAGTTTTAATTTCCTTGGTAAAAGTTTCCTTTATAACCCAAACTAGCATTGAATGTTTGACCACTGGGATAGCCACATTTTCCTTTAACCTTCCTTTCAACTAGGAATGTCTTAATGATAGCATCTCAAAGATTTTTAGGTTCTAGGACTGCCACATCTTCTAAAATATAGTTATTCAAACATCTAATGAAATATTGTAGAAGAATGGGGTCATCATCCTTATAACCTAAGAAAGGCTTAAGTTCATAAAAATTCCTTTCATATTCTTCCACCATCATGTGGGCTTGTCTAAGGTGGTGAAATTATTCTACCCTTCCCTATCTCCACTAATCGGACATGAATCAATCCTTAAAGCTCTCTAGGAACAATTCCAAAGAAATAATGTTAATGGTGAGTTGGATTTTTTCCTCTTCCATGCGCCACCAGGTAGATGCAAATTTTCTCAGATTCATAATGGAAAATCTAGCCTTGACATTACTGCTAAAGGGGTGCATATAGAAACACCTCTCAAGGTCAAACAACCAAGTTTCCATTGCAAATCCCCCTTCGTTTCCATAGAAAAGGGGTACATTAACCTTGAGTAAGTCCCTCATGTGAGCAGTATCCTTATCCTCAAATTTTGTTATAGCTTTCCTTCTCCTAGGGCTTCTATCCCTTTTCCTATCTTGATGATTACATTGATTTCCTTCTTCAAAATTGACTCTATTTTCAAGTTTGTCAGGTCAATGTAGAAGTTGTTGCATAAGTTGTCTAAGTTGGGCTCCTTCTGAATCATTACTTTCAATCTCACCCCTATGGTTGTCTTCATTTTTTTCTCCCTCATATTCCCCATGGGAACTCTATCCTTAGTTCTTCCATGGGTAATAGGAGGCATCCTGGAAGAGTGGTGCAACATAAGTTTAGGTATTGGTTTTAAATGATCATTCAATGCACTAAAGAGTTTAAGTTTATACGTAAATAGACCCTGAGCTTCTAGTGTAGTAACTAGGGCTCTCATACCAAATGTATTATCCTCGCTAGGGAACCCATAAGGAATCGAGTCTTTTAACCTAAAATTCTAACTAACAATTTTTTTTTTCTAATATTCTAACATTTCATTATTAACATTAACAAGTACATTCCGTAAGGTTCCCTTATTGATTTTATTTACCAATGTAAGATAATTTTATTACTAATCAAATTGAATTCCATTTCCTTTTCCTTTACTTTTCATTTCAGAATATAAGAGAAAGGTAAGAAAGTAATTATATTTCAATAACAACTATATCTTTTACTTCCTAATTCATTTTCATTCCTTTAACCTACACATTGAATAAATTCCTTTTCAATTTGTAATTAAAATTTTACATATGAGATAATGCTTTTCATTTCAATATAGGAGAGATAGAAAAGATAATACAATATTACACTTTTCATTTCAAATTTTGAACCTTTAAATAACATCCCTTGAAAAACCCTTAGAATTATCCCTCCCTGATTACATTTCTTTAATCCTTCAATTTATGATAATATAGACATTTACATTAGCTATTACATTGAATGTCCTGAAGGCTTACAAAGAGATCTTTACATCTTTCTTTTCAATAATACATGATACAAATTGGTAAATATTTATTACTACAAGAAATTTGAAACACATCCAAGCCACAAACCACGAATAGTACCTCGAAAGATATTTGCCACCCAACCATGTGAAACTAAGAAGTTATACCCCACGTACTAGGAGATAGAACCAAGATACTTAGAAGGCCTAAATAAACCTAAGGCTTAACAAATCAATAACTTGAAATCAAAAGATAATACATAACAAGATATCATCATACTAAACACATAGGTTAGGCTTCTAGCATACCACCTAGGTGAGTGTCATTAAATATCCCACATATTTGGATCCTTCCTGAAAACCATGTAACCCCAATCCCCCCTTTATGAATAGGGATCCATCTTGGCAATTACCTATAGTCTCGGTAGTCCAACAAACCTATGTGGACTTACATGAATGTGTTTTTCATTACCTTTTAAAACCTCCCTTTCCCAAGTTCATTATTAGGTTATCACTTCTTACAACCTCTCTCATAGAATCATCTAGCAACCACTTTGGGTTCCAACACCTATGGTGAGCCACTCACCTAGGGTACCTAGTCCCCTATCCACAAACACAAACCATAGATGTTTTGAGAAATTCATGTTGTAATCGAGAAATAGAGTAAAGCATTTTGATATTCTATCCTATATCCATGTTTTATTGAATGAATATATGATAGTTCTTCATTTTAATCTTTGAGTTATAATTCATTCATACTTCCATGGGGGCCCACATGGGAGATGAATTCCTTGTTCATGCTTAGGTAAAATTCAGTCAAGTTTCCTTCAAGTTGTTAAGTACTGTTGTTCTTGTAGCCACTGGTAGCAAAACCATTGACTGTATCCTGCAGCATAGGTTTACTTTCAAAGCATTACTTATTTACTAATATGCCTTTCCTTCAAAGATGAGAATTAATCTATAAGTTTAGTTTCTAGTATAAATTTCCTGTAGCAACGGCTTTACCTTAGTAGTAATGACTATTGAGAAGAACTAAAGTATTAACTCTGCAGTCACTGTCTCAAGTTCACGTTCTTGAATTGATACATTAAATGAGTCTAGCATGATGTTCTAAGTAGAAAAATGATGAATTTCATAAATGAATCATTGTTTAAGGATGTCCAATCCTTGTGTTACTAGGATATTATTCTAACTAGTCATTTTTGGTGCCATTGTCAGGGATGGTGTCAATTTAGTTTGAACTAGAAGTCACTAAGTTAGTTTGCATTTTGCTTAATTTTTCATTCATAGGTGTAGGGACCATCTTGGGTGATTCCTACCTAATCTCAACCAGGAAGAACCATTGGAGGTTCTCAATCTAGCACTTGAGGAAACCCAATTAGAAATCCCACAAGAAGAAGAACCATTCAAAAACATATTTGCTGACGCCTTTGACCAATTGCCTTCACCACCATCATCTAAAGAATCCTACCATCTCAATGCTCTTTTTGCTGACCCAGAATATCTAGACAATGTAATGGCTCACCCTACCTTTCCTTTTCCTATTCCTACTCAGTAAGGTAACCAGAACCTAAAGAATACTCCTACAGTTGCACTTCCTAAATTCTATGGACTCATCATAGAAGACCCAGAGACCTTCCTCTTTGAGTTTGATGTCCTTTTCTAAAGCTATGACTACACCACTAACGGCCATAAGTTTATGTTGTTTCCTTCCACCTTAAAAGAGGCTACTCTTAGATGGTTTATGAGTTTGGGTGCTGATGCTGTAGCAGAATGGAATGCAATGTGTACTTTGTTTCTTGAGAAGTAAAAAAAATATTGTAGAAGAGGAGACTTAAAAGGAGATGACATCTTTAAGATATCACAAAAGGAAGAAAAAACCTTGGAAGATTATGTCTCCAGGTTCATGTTCAGCCTGCAGCGTAATACACAACATGAGTTGAATGAAGAATCTCAAAAGCATCTATTTTTGAGGGGTTTGAATGATGGAAGCATAGAAGCCCTTAACCTCATGCCAGGGGGAGACATTACATAGAAAGATTGGGATGCAATAAAGAGTATATGTCTTAATTATTCTAGAGCTACTATCAAGAAAGGAAGAGGATTGAGAACCCTACCTCACAAGTCTAATGGTAGAGGTGTGTCTAAAATGGAGTTATCCAATTTGTTGTCAGACTTCAAGCAAGACATCATTAATGATGTTGCTATTCAGTTGGATATAATGCAAGAAAGAATAAAGAAAGATGAATCTGATGCAATGTTGGCAGAATATTGTCCACATTGTAGGGAAAAGAAAAAGAATTGTCAATGCAAGTCTGTTGCAAGCCTAGAGTCTCAACCTATTCCTACCGAGTTCAAACCCATTGATGAGAATGGAGAGGTCCTCTATGTTTCCCAACGAAGGCCATGGGCTTCGAGACCAGGTATTCCCCAAGATCCTCTTCAAAATTTTAGTAATAATAATGCATGGAAAAATCAATAGCACAGTGGATTTAGTGGATATAATAGTTGGCATCAGCCTCAGCAAGGTTGGCAACAACCTTAGCAAGGTTGGCAACAACCTCAGCAGGGTTGGCAACAACCCCAGTAGGGTTGGTAGGAACCTCAGCAGGGCTGGTCACAACCTCAACAATCATGGAAACAGCCCCAACAGGGGTGGCAACAACCATAAAATTGGTTTAACCAATCAAGCCAGCAAGCTTTGATGCCACCACTTCAATAGCAAGCTTTGATGCCTCCTCCTGTAGCCAATACTACTTCCCCTAAATAGACTCAACTGCCTACTCAGCCTACTCCTAATCCCAACAATGCTAAGCCAACAATGCAGTAGTAGAGCTATGTCATTTCCCTCAATAACATCCATTTAAGATCTAGCATGACTCTTCCTCCTCTGCAGCAGCCTATCATTACTGAAGTTGAGGATACTTCAGTACAACCAACTAAAATACCAATCCAACCCATTTCTCCTACTGCTCCTATAGCACAAGACCCTCCATTTCCTCATAGGTTGGAGGAGCAAGTTAAGCCAGTGGAAAATTAGGTAGTGTTGGATTTTCTTACCCAACTAAAGAAAATGATAGTAAAGATTCCTTTGCTAGATGCCATAAAAAAAGTACCTGCATATACCAAAGCTATCAAGGAAGTTTGCATAAAATAGCCTGGAAGAAAGAGAAAAGATCCTAAAACCATTCATGTCCTAGGACAGTTATCTGATCTCATGTTGGGGAAATTAACAATTCCAAAGTATTCTGATCCTAGTAGCCCTATGATAACAATCATAATTCAAGGAGTTCAAGTCCATAATGCCCTAGTTGACTTAGGTGCTTCCATAAATGTCATGACCAAGGAAGTAATGTCTTAGTTACATATCATTGGTCTTAGGGAAACACCTACCATCCTTCAGCTTATTGATAGTTCCACCATTACACCTGATGGGATGATAGAAGATGTTATAGTCACCTTGAATTCTTGGGAATATCCGGTAGACTTTGTTGCCCTTTCCCCAAAGGCTAACATGGGAGGATATCCAATAATTCTAGGAAGGCCTTGGCTAGCTACTGTCGATGCCTTTATAGCTTATCAGTCTGGAAAAATGACTATATCCAATGGAGTCAACACTAAAAATATGACTCTGTATTCGCCAGCTCAACCTCTGTTGCAAGATGATCAACTCATCTAGATAGAATTGGATGATACTAAATCTGAGATTAATTCCATTCATCAGTTGATGATGATATCTAGGGAACCTTTTATAGCTTCTAGGGGAGAAGATGAGATCATTTCCTCCATTATCCTGAATGAGTATGGAGTGGAACCCCAAGTGTTTTCTCAAGATAACTATGTTCTTGATACTTTGTTACCACCTATTAATGCTCTATAGTATTCAAAAACTTCAAAATTTCTTCACACATTGCTACCTCATGAAATGGAGTCTTTCCCAATTGCTCAACTATCCATGGCATAACAGGTCACCAAGATAGAAGTCAGCTTAGGAAGGGAATTAAATGTAAGTAGTGCTTTGACTTCCTCTTAGCGGTCAGATGTCCTACAGCTTCTAAAAGAACACCAATCAGCCTTTGCTTGGGATTATATTGATATGAAAGGCCTCAACCCTAAGATCTGCACTCACAAAATTTATATTAGCTCTAAATTCCAACCTATTCGCCAACCTCAGTGCTAGATAAATCTAGTCCTTAGGGATATAGTCAAGAATGAGTTGTAGAAGTTGTTAAATGTTGGCTTCATCTATCCTATTTTAGATAGTCAATGGGTCTCCCCTCTTGTTATAGTACCTAAGAAAGGAGGGAAGTGGAGAGTTTGTGTCAACTATAGGGAGCTTAACACTACCACTAAAAAGGACCACTTTCCCTTACCATTCATAGACCAAGTCCTTGTTCTTATAAGGTGTCATGAGTACAACCTCTCTCTCAATAGTGAAAAGTGCTTCATGATGATGGAAGAAGGGATTGTCTTAGGACATTTCATATCTTCCAAAGGTATACAAGTGGACCCTACTAAGATTGAGGTGATTAGTACATTACCTACTCTAGCCAAAAAAAAGGATGTGCGCAGTTTCCTTGGACATGCCAAATATTACAGAAGGTTTATAAAAGATTTTAGTCAACTTCCAGCACCACTATATAACTTGCTTAAAAAGGATGCTGAGTTTTCTTGGGATTATGAGTGTGAGAAGTCTTTCCTGTAGCTGAAAGAAGTACTCACTATAGCACTAGTTTTGAGAGGACCTAATTGGGGCTTGCCTTTTCATATTCATACTGATGTCTCAGATTATGCTATAGGTGTTGTACTCAGACAAAAGGTAGACTTAGTTGAGCATGCCATTTACTTTATTAGTAAGAACTTGCAAGGAGCTGAGTTTAATTACATTGTCAATGAAAAAGAACTACTAGCAGTCATTTAAGCCTTGAACAAGTTTAGACACTGCATCACTGGGTATGAGCTCTATGTGCATACGGATCATTCTACAATTAAGTATCTCATGAACAAGCTTGTAATCTCTGGTCGATTGGCTCGATGGTTGTTACTTATGCAGGAGTTTGACATTACCATCATAGATAAACTTGGTAAGGCCAATGTGGTGGCAGATTTTCTTTCTAGGTTGCATGTGCCTGATGATCCTGTAGCCATTGATTACAGGTTTCCTGATGAACATCTTTTCTTGATGACTACCCACAATCCTTGGTATGCTGATATTGCCAATTATCTCACAATGGGTAAGACCCCAACTCATTTCTTTGCTAAAGAAAGAAGATTGCTAATTGAAAAGAGCTTTAATTATTCATGGATTTCTAGATTCATGTTTTACACCGGTCTTGACCAAGTCACTAGAAGATGCATTAGAGAGGATGAAACTTATGATATCCTCAAAGCATGTCATAATGAACCTTGCGGTGGACATTTTGTTGCCAAAAGGACTGCATTAAAGATCTTAACTACAGGTTACTATTGGCCAAGTTTACATAAAGATGCTACTCAGTACACTAAAAAGTGTGACAAATGCCAGTGCATGGGACACCCCACAAAGATAGATTAAATGCCCCTATAGCCATAGGTTGTTGTTGCAACATTTGATAAATGGGGGATTCATTTTTTTGGTCCTATTGAGCCATCCTACAAGGTAAATCCTATATCCTTGTCTGCACTGATTATGTTACAAAATGGGCTGAGGCTAAACCTATGAAGTACCCAAGAGATAACAATGTTACGAAGTTCCTTTATGAATTCATCTTCACTAGATTTGGTGTACCAAGAGAAATTCAATCCGACCAAGGTCCTCATTTTACTTCTATTTTGATTGCTGCTCTAATGGAGGAATACAACATCCAACATGGTAAATCTTCACCTTGTCACCCTCAAGTTAATGGGCAGGTGGAAGTTACCAATTAGGAGTTGGAATCTATTCTTACTAAAACAATAGCCATCCATAAGAAAGACTAGGCTATCCAACTTCCTGAAGCACTTTGGGCTTATCACACCACATGGAAGTCCACAACTAGTTTTACACCATTTCAGCTTGTTTACGGTTGTTCTGCAGTCATGCCTATCAAGTTTGCACATAACAAACTCAGGAAAACTCTTGATCTTGGGATGGATCTCACTATTGCATAGCAAGAAAGGATACTGAGTTTAAATGGTCTTGATGAATGGTGCAAATCTACCTTGCACAATACAGAATTGATACAAAACTAGCGTAACCAATGGCATGACAAGTATGTTAAGGACAAAGTTTTTTCTATTAGTGACTGGGTGCTCCTCTATGACTCCAGGTATCAACATAATCCTGGAAAATTCCAAACTAGATGGTTAGGGCCGTATGAAATTATTGTAGTCTTTCCAAATGGAGTGGTCCAGCTCTACATAGTGGATACAGTTTAGTTCAAATTTTTAGTAAATGGTCATTGGTTAAAATTGTATTACAAGACAGTGAGTAAGGAGGAGTTCCTATATCAATTCTCTTCTGCTGCTGATGCTGAAGTTCCTACAGCATCTCCTACTGAGCTTTTTGCTCATTTACCTTCCTCCCTCTGACTGTTCTTCTCACTATCATAATAAACACTTTCCTTGTGAAAGTTAATTCTCCATAATAAATTTTCACTCCATTTCTAGTCTATCATCCATCCACATCATCAATTCTTTCATTCATGGATAGCAACTACCACCTCACTAGCACTTTCAATTAACACACATTCCAAGGTATGCAATTTTAATTTGTTTTTCCACTATTTTATTTTGTATGCCTTGTTACTACTGCAAGTGTGGGACCACTTGCAATATTTTAGCTGGAGGGGAGTTATATTAGTTTTATCATTATATTTATGCAATATTTTTATTTATTAGTTTTTTCATACTTGCAATACTTTCTGCCAAAGATTAGACATTTTTGAAAATCAATTTGCGGTGTGATATTTTTCACATGTATAAAACTAAGGTGGCAAGATATGTTAAGTACAAGTTCTATGGGATGTACTTATGAGTAATTATGAAACATTAACATGGAGATTTGCATTTATTTTACTCATAAGCTCTCATTTCTTGACCTATATTACTCTAGAAATTTCTAAATTTGAACTCATCCGGCAGCCTATTGTTTCAAGTTTTTTTTGTCCAAATTTGTGGTTGTCTGTTATTCTCTCCTGCAACTTTGTTTTGGGTACCCTAGAAATTAGACGATGGGGGGAGAATTGATTTGAAGAGAGCCTACTGTGTATAATATTTTGCTCGAAGACTAGAATTGTAGGTCATATTTTCAAGCAAGGGGATGGATAGATTATGTTCAAAAGCTAACTAGCTGGGATGAGGAGGTTGTGTTTCAATTTCTCAACTCCTTAAAGAATGGATTAGCAACAGTTAAAGGATTGAAGGTGCCATTTTCTCAGATAGTTTTGGCAGAGGTTATGGAACTACCATTGGAAGGTGAGGAATTTACAGA
Source organism: Chamaecyparis obtusa (assembly GCA_027943335.1). Lineage (NCBI taxonomy): Eukaryota > Viridiplantae > Streptophyta > Pinopsida > Cupressales > Cupressaceae > Chamaecyparis > Chamaecyparis obtusa. Next base: position 750,385 of record BSBK01002381.1, read on the forward strand.
GAATCTTGACCCAACTTCTGCCAAAGCTTAGTTCACTCTTTATGTAGACCCACAGCTTGAAGTTAATAAGAAACAAGATACTATTAGACTATCTCTTCCTGAGCTGTTTTAGCAATGTGTGGTTTTTATCATTAGGTATTTCACCTATGAAGGGTGACACTCATTTCTGCATGCTGTTCATTTCAAATTCTTGAGTTCTTTATGACATAATAATAGACCTATCAATGTCCCTAGTTTTGTGTTTGGAATTTTGTCAAAACAAGCCATACTAGTACAAGAGGGTAGACAAAACTCTGTCTCTCACCATTGCTTAATCAAACTGGTAGTAGAAAAAGCTTTAAGGGAGTAGTCAGACATTTCTTGGGAGGAATTTATACTGCGAGGGTTTAAGGAGCCTACCCCAGAGCCAATTGGACATAGAGTAGGGCAGAGGGTTAAAACTACTAAAGGAACTAGAAAAATCTTTATTGAAATTGGACAATGTTCTTCATCCAAAAAGAAAAAGAAAGCTAAGGTTAGAAGCCCTAATTCCTCTAATTCCCCTAATTCTACCAATTCCTCTACTTGAAGAACAATTCATGAAGAGGAATTGGAGACTCCTACAAAGAAGGCTGAAGTTGCCCCTGTAGTAGAAACAATCTCCCCAAAGCATAAGAAATGAAAAATTAACCCTAGTACTGGTCGGCAAGCTAAGGCATCTCCTGTAGCCAAGAGCACTGGTAGAAAGAGGAAAGCCCTAGAAAAGGAGGAAACTCCATTGAGGAGAAGTGCTAGGTGAAGAACAAAACTAACTAAGGAGATTTTAGATAATGAACCACAGGTAATCCAAGATTTTGAGCCGAAGGAAGAAGAAAATGAAAATATCTAGCAAGAACCTGAATTATGGCCTGAAATTTCTCAGCAAGATGAGAAATGGACTGAAGTTATGGAACAAGCCACATTTGAGAAATCTCATGATGGAAAAACAAAGAAGGTTCCTAATAAACCCAAAAATGTAGAAGTTATTACAATCGGAGATGACAGCTTGGAGGAGCAGGTCTATGTATTTCAATGTAGAGGACCAACCTCTGGGAATTTTCAAGGAGATGATTCTAGAAGTAGTGATTCTAATAGTTATATTAGGGAAGTAGATGAACCAGCATTCTCTCCTACAGTAGAGTCTCCTGTAGCAGAAAAGGGTCTTTATGAAGAAACTCCAGATGTTGATATGAACCTTGTCAATAAGGTGGTTGAGAAAATTTTGAATGAAGGGTTAGATACATTAGCTTCAGTGGCTTAGCAATGCTCTAATACTGAGAAAGCTATGATTATTTGGATGGATCCTTTGAAAAGGACAAGTGCTAACAATGGTAAGTCATCTATTTTTCAAGCAGCAGATAATTCTAACCATAGTTCAATGTCAGCTCAATCCAGTTAAACATCTTTGTTAAATGTTATTTTTCTATTGGCCAAACAATTAAATTCTGAGAGGGAAAATTGGAAATAGCAAAGGAAAGAATTGAATAAAATCATAGACAGTCACTATCAAGAAACACTTGTTCAAAAGGAAAAGGTAGAACAGTTAAGTGTGAAACTTGACAAAATTACATCCTTAATCCCTGACTTAATGGGTTGTAGATCTCCATCACCTGTCTATGCTCTATTTCTTAAATAATAGCTATTGAACTATCAAATGACTTGCATTATGCAGGATAGGACTCCCTCATTACAAGAGCCTACCCAGTTTTCCCAACTAAGGGACCAGGAAATGACTAAGCTGGGGGGAATGATGAGTCAAGTTTATAAGGTGTTTTGTTTATGATTTTCTAAGTACAGACTTGAATATCTTATAAGTTTTTCATAAACATGATACAGTCTTTTATGTTTATAGGTTTTAACTATATGAATATTTGATACTTATGAAACTTAAAGAAAATACTAAATATATATCTAGATTAATGAATGTCATGGTAAATCTGGTATATTTCTTCTCTAGTTTTAAATGGGTAGACCTCCTGCAGTTGTGTGACAAGGCTACATTAAAATAGGGAAAACTTATTATGATCTATGCTTTGGATTTTGTTGTGTTAACCTTTTTGTAGAAAGAATAAGTCAAGCAAGGAGAGAAGACTAGAAAGGATGAGTGGTTTTTCAAGGTGGATGATTGTTTCAGATTTCATTATAACCCCACTCCTTCCATCACTTTGTAGTTGCTAACTTGGTCCAAGACAATCTAGTTGTCGGCAGTGCTATATTCCTGAAGCATTAAATGTGGCTTATCTTCTTACATAAATGATGATGTCGTTCTTGAAACTAAAAGTTGTTATACTATGTAATGGAGTGATGGAATATGGATGAAGTGACTGAGAGGGGGGCGGGGTGAATCAGTCAACCATAAAATACTTAACTATCATTTCTTTCCTGATCCCTTAGGATATCTTAATGAATATTATCTGTTTAACACTCGGTAAATAGATTGCAGTAACTTTGTAGATGCAGAAAGTATTAGCAAAATTATCTTTAGATATTCATCAGCACTTGTATATGATTAAGATAGCAATTAAGAACATAAGAGACACAAGATTTAACGTGGAAACCCAATATGGGAAAAACCACCAATGTATCTAGATACTGATTTTCACTTTTTTGAAGTGATGCCCGGTTAGAAGCCAACCTGGTAAAAGGTTACAAAACACACTATTAGGTGTGACCTTGTTAGAGGATTTAATCACCCTACTAGGAGTGGCCTGGTAAGAGGTCTTGAAAACAATTCAATGGAATTGTCACCTTGTTAGAGGATTTACAATATGGTTGTTAAACCAACTCGGTTAAGAGATTTAGAATTCACTGTTACAATGATAAAAAGGTAACAATGAAAATGACCTGTATAATAATGCAACTATCTTGCTGATTACAGATCTCTATTCTGCATAAGTGTGATCCTTCCTGATCGAATATATCTCTGTTGCTCCTCAAGGATATCTGATCATCCTTCACAAATTCACACACACCTTTCCTGTCTTTCTTCTATATATCTTCTACTATATTTCTTGTTTATTTTTCACATTTGACCTTTTATTTATATGATTTTAGATTTTTCAAATCGACATTACTTAGTATAACAGTCGGTTGAATTAAGAAAAATTTATTTGCAAAGATCCTTCAAGGGCCGACAATGCTCGGTGACCATAACTTTTTACAATCTTTTAGAGACCGAGCGAACTCGGTAAATACTGACAATCCTTTTTCTTCGATAACCGACTGAACTCGATAAATGCTAATTTTTCTTTGATAACCGAGTGGACTCGGTAGACACTGATTTTCCTCGATAACTGAGTGAACTCGGTAAGCACTAATTTTACTGCCTGGCAGACTGACTGAGCTCGGTAGGTACTAAATGTTGTGGATTATGACATTGTGTGACATCAAAGACAATACATAATTTGAGTAGCAATTTTCTTCAGACAATTGTTTCCAACAATCTCCCTCTTTGGCATTGATGGCAACACAATATGTCATAGCATAAGAAATTTGAAAGAATTAGCTCAGTTCAGATTCAAATCTCCCTCTGTCAGCAAACTTCCTTTTTCTTAAAAACTCTTCCTTCTGACTATTGAAAATTTCTTGAAGTAATAGCAAAGACATATCAAACACTCCCTCTTTGACAACACATGCCAAAGACAATTCACATATTACCGGTGTAAACTAATGTACCTCAAGTACTGATTCATATGCAATGATTCCTTGAATATGCTGCATCAACATGTTGATTTTCAATCATGTTCTAGTTGATGCATCACTAAAATTGTATTTAGTGAGCCTCGAATAGGGGAATGACCCCTAACTTACCTCTTAGATACACAAATGCATCCTTAGGTAATGGTTTGGTGAAAATGTCTGTAATCTACTCTTTTGTATGAATATATTCTAATCTGATTTCCTTGTCCTGCACCAATTCTCTGACAAAGTGATATTTAATAGCAACATGCTTGGTTTTGGAATGCATTACTAGATTCTTCGAAATGTTTATTGCACTGGTATTGTCACAAAATATAACAACTGGTTCTTTGATTTCAACCTTCATACCTTGTAATAACTGTTTAAACCAAACAATATTTGAACAATTTACTACAGCAGCAACATATTCTGCTTCAGTTGTGGATTGAGATGTGCAATTTTTCTTTTTACTGGTCCAGGATACCAGTCTTTTTCCAAGAAAAAATGCTCCACCACTTGTACTTTTTCTGTCATCAATGTTCCCTGCCCAATCAACATCAGTAAACACTTTTAAGTCTAGATTGCCTCCAAATTTATACCACAAACCATATTCTTTAGTTCCTCTTAAGTATCTTAAGATTCTTTTGATTGCCATCATATGATTTTCCTTAGGTTTTGCTGAGAATCTAGCTACTATACCGACTGCTAAGGCAATATCAGGGCTTGTATGTACTACATACTACAATTTTCCAATCATAGATCGGTATAAGGTCTGATCTACATCTTTTGAATCATCATTTTTGGTAAGTTTCAGTCCAGTACACATGGGTGTACCAACTAGTTTTGAATCTTCCATACCAAACTTCTTAAGTATTTCCTTAATGTATTTAGATTGAGTAATGTATATACCATTCTTGCTTTGCTGAATTTGAAGACCAACAAAGAATTTTATTAAACCAAACATAGACATTTCAAATTCTTTGTTCATTTTCTCTGAAAATTCTTTGCACTGATCATCATTCCCTATAAATATAGTATCATCTACAAATATTTCTGCCAATACAATTTTGTCATTCGATCCTTCTTTAATATACAGATTGCTGTTATCATTAGCTCTTTTGAAATTAATCTGAATCAAATAGTTATGGAGTCTTTCATACCATGCTCTAGGAGCTTGTTTCAAACCATACAATGCTTTGTGTAACCTACAGACCATGTCCTTTTTATCTGGATCAACAAAACCTTTAGGTTGTTCAATGTAGACTTCTTCATCAAGAATTCCATTGAGAAATGCAGATTTTATATCCATCTGATATACCTTAAATCCTTTATGTGCTGCATAGGCAAGTAGAGTTCTTACACCTTCTAATCTTGCAATAGGAGAAAAAGTTTCACCATAATCTATACCTTCTTCTTGAGAATAACCTTTACATACCAATCTAGCTTTGTTTCTAGATACTTGACCATCTTCATTCACCTTATTCCTAAATACCCATTTTGTTCCAATTACATTCTTATCTTTAGGTCTAGGTACAAGAGTCCATGTTTTGTTCTTTTGTATTTTTTCTAATTCTTCATTCATTGCTTCAATCCAACTTTCATTATTCAATGAATCTTTGATATTTCTAGGTTCAAAATCAGTAAGTAGACATGTACCTTTTAGCTTGCTTCTTGTCATAGTACCATCTGATTTGTTTCCAATAATTTGATCTGGTGTATGATGTCTTCTGACATATTTGGCTAGTGTAGGTTCCTTGCTTTTTGAATGAGTCATGTTGTTGTCTTCTAGGATCTCTTCTTCAGGTTGCTCAGGCTCGGTAGGTATTTTCTCAATAGCTTCAGGCTGAGACTCAGTTTGAATTTCTTCCTGTGACTCAGTTTGAACTTCTTCCTGTGACTCGGTTTGAACTTCTTCCTGTGACTCAGTTTGAACTTCTTTCTGTGACTCAGTAACTGTGCTCAGCTTGGTAGATATAGTTTCCTCATTGATAGTTGTGTCTGCCAATGTTTCAGGTTCAATGTAAATGAATCTTCTGTAGTTTTCATGTTCCCTTTTGCTTTCTTCTTCAGTCTTTTCTGCAAACTCATCAAATTTTACATGTATACTTTCTATGACTTTGTGAGTAGATAAATTCAGACATTTGTATGCCTTGCTTTTGCTAGAATATCCTAGGAATATTCCTTCATCACTTTTCACATCGAATTTCTTTCTTCTGAATTCTTTTAGGATATAACACTTGCTACCAAATACTTTCATGTAACTTACATTGGGTTTATAGCCATACCATAATTCATAAGGAGTTTTGAATGTGTCTTTCTTCAATTGTACTCGGTTCAAGGTATGAATTGTAGTGCTGATAGCTTCCTTCCAGTACTTTATAGCGATGTTCTTTTCTATCATTAGAGTCCTTGCACAATCCATAATAGATTTGTTTCTTCTTTCTGCTATTCCATTCTGCTCAGGAGTTCTAGGAGCTGATACCTACCTTTTGATTCCTCTTTCAATGCAAAAATTATTAAAATCATGGGAGATGAATTCACCACCTCTGTCTAATCTTAAGCATTTCAATCTTTTCCTTGTTTCCTTTTCCACTCTTGCCAAGTACCATTTGAATTTTTCAAATGCTTCTGACTTTTCTCTTAAGTACATAACAGTCATCATTCTAGAATAATCATCAACGAAAAGAATAAAGAATTGATCTCTAGTATAGCTTTGTATTCCAATAGGTCCACATAAATTTGTATGCACAATTTCCAAAATTTCTTTAGACTGATAATTCTTACTCTTAAAACTAGTTTTACTCATTTTTCCAATCTGACAATTCTTACATAGACCAGTATCAGGTTTCTTCAAAGTAGGAATGCCTCTTACCTTCTTGACTTTGCTTATTTTTTTCATGTTATCAAAATTCACATGACATAGCCTTTTGTGCCATAGCCAAATTTCTTCAATTTGAGCAATAAAACATGAATATTCACTGAGATCAAGATAAAATAAGTTACCTTTTGTTTGTTTTCCTGATCCAATGAGTTTTCCTTTTTCATCCAGCAGTCTTGCTTGACCATTCATGAATTCAACCTTGAAACAAGTGTTGATTAGCTATGCTACACTTAGAAGATTATGTTTTAGTCCTTCAACCCAATAAGCATTATCACATATGAGTTCTTTGGTTAATGAGATTCTTCCTTTTCCTTTTCCTTTTATACAACAAGGTTCATTGTTTCCGAATCTTACATTGCCACTATCACAGTCTTCTAGGTATTCAAATTTTGTCTTGTCACCAGTCATGTGGTGTGAACATCCACTGTCTATTATCCATATATCATCTTTGCTTATATGAGAAATAAGTGCCATCTTATCTTCATCATCATCAGATTCATCTTTTATAGCAATATTGACAATTTCTTCTTCACTATCATCAGAATCTTTAGCTATAAAATATGTTTTCTTACCTTTATCCTTGAATGATTTGAAATTCTTTTTGCCATAGTACTTGTGACCTTTCTTCTCTTCCTTGACCTACTTTTTTGGGCACCTAGCTACAATATGTCCAATTTCTTCACATGAAAAATAGATTAAAGGAGTTTTACCTTTATATTTACCTTTCCCTTTAGAGTACTTCTTTGCAAGTAATGCTTCTACAATTTCAAGATCACTATTAGAACTTTCTTCTGATACTTCTTCACTTTCTGACTGAACTTCTTTAATTTTCTTGTTCTTCCTTAGTGAAACCTTGGCCTCAAATGCTGACTCAATATTTTTGGAATTTGGAACATAGTTGTCATAGTTGTCTAATTCAAAGGCTGTCAATCTTCCAACTAAAGCATCCAAAGTTATATTGTGGTTTGTTTCACATCTTCTTTCTTGAATAGCTGATACTCTTATTGCATAGATAGGGAGTAATGTTCTGAGTACCTTGCTTATAACAGTTTCATCAGAGATTGTTCCTCCAGAAGCACTAATTGCACTAACACTTGCTTTGATTCTTTCAACATATTTTGCAATGTTTTCATCTTCCTTCATATTCATCTTGTCAAATTGTCCTCTTAGGCTTTCTACTTTGTCTCTTTTCACATTTGCATCTCCACCATATATTTTCTTCAGATTGATCCACATTTCATATGTAGTAGTGCATTCTTTAATATCATCAAATTCTTCATAGCTGAGAGCTGATGCAATGTCTATCATCATGGTGTTATGAGTCTTTTTCTCTGCAATGTCTTCAACAGTTAATGCGCCAGTAGGAACTGTGTATTCTTCATCAATGTATTTACATCCTGAATCACCAATGGAAGCCAGATGAAGTCGCATGAGACCTTGCCATGCTAAAAAGTTATCTCTATTGAGCTTTGGTATTTCCCTCTTGTAAGACATCTCGATCTTTAGCTTAGGTCCTTGAAACCCTTCCTGCAAGCACCAAATGCTCTGATACCAATTGATGGAATATGGATGAAGTGACTGAGAGGGGGGGGGGTGAATCAGTCAACCATAAAATACTTAACTATCATTTCTTTCCTGATCCCTTAGGATATCTTAATGAATATTATCTGTTTAACACTCGGTAAATAGATTGCAGTAACTTTGAAGATGTAGAGAGTAATAGAAAAATTATCTTTAGATATTCATCAGCACATGTATATGATTGAGAAAGCAATTAAGAACACAAGAGACACAAGATTTAACATGGAAACCCAATATGGGAAAAACCACCAATGTATCTAGATACTGATTTTCACTTTTCTGAAGTGATGCCTCATTAGAAGCCAACCCGGTAAAAGGTTACAAAACACACTATTAGGTGTGACCTTGTTAGAGGATTTAATCACCTTGCTAGGAGTGGCCTGGTAAGAGGTCTTGAAAACAATTCAATGGAATTGTCACCTTGTTAGAGGATTTACAATATGGTTGTTAAACCAACTCGGTTAAGAGATTTAGAATTCACTGTTACAATGATAAAAAGGTAACAATGAAAATGACTTGTATAATAATACAACTGTCTTGCTGATTATAGATCTCTGTTCTGCATAAGTGTGATCCTTCCTGATCGAATATATCTCTGCTCCTCCTTAAGGATATCTGATCATCTTTCACAAATTCACACACACCTTTCCTGTCTTTCTTCTATATATCTTCTGCTATATTTCTTGTTTATTTTTCACATTTGACCTTTTATTTATATGATTTTAGATTTGTCAAATCGACATTACTTAGTATAACAGTCGGCTGAATTAAGCAAACTTTATTTGCAAAGATCCTTCAAGGGCCGACAGTACTCGGTGACCATAACTTTTTACATAATTTCTTGTTTATTTTTCACTACCGACTGAGCTGGGTAGGTACTAAATGTTGCGGATTATGACATTGTGTGACATCAAAGAAAATACATAATTTGAGTAGCAATTTTCTTTAGACAATTGTTTCCAACATGGAGGACCTAGTTTATAGGCATTCTATTTTTCCTAGTTTCCTTTAAACAAGCTAGAACTTATGTTTCTAGGCTAGTTAGATGTTTTGAGAAATTCATGTTGTAATCAAGCAATAGAGTAAAGCATTTTGATATTCTATCCTATATCCATGTTTTATTGAATGAATATATGGCAGTTCTTCATTTCAATATTTGAGTTATAATTCATTCATACTTCCATGGGGGCCCACATGGGAGATGAATTCCCTGTTCATGCTTAAGTAAAATTTAGTTTAGTTTAAGTTTAGTTAAGTTTCCTTCAAGTTGTTAAGTACTGTTGTTCCTGCAGCCACTGGTAGTAGAACCAATGACTATATCCTGTAGCATAGGTTTACTTTCAAAGCATTACTTATTTATTGATATGTCTTTCCTTCAAAGATGAGAATTAATCTGTAAGTTCAGTTTCTAGTATAAATTTCCTATAGCAACTGCTTTACTTTAGTAGTAATGACTATTGAGAAGAACTAAAGCATAAACTTTGCAGTCATTGTCTCAAGTTCACGTTCCCGGATTGATACATTAAATGAGTCTAGCATGATGTTCTAAGTAGAAACATGATGAATTTCAGTAATGAATCATTGTTTAAGGATGTCCAATCCTTGTGTTACTAGGATATTATTCTAACCAGTCAATAATTCCAAGAAAAAAAAAAGATGGACAAACATAAGTGATACAAGTTGTAGCCCAAACATAAGAAACAAGTTATAGAGGTCACAAGCCCAAAATCTGCAAAATTTCAGCCCATTGGACCCTCTAAAACCCCATATGACATTCTATCATTACCCATATGTAAATATAGGTACTCCCATATAGAAATACACCAAATTTTGTATGGGTACTAGTACAAACTTGTACGACATTCCAGGATGCTCATACGAGACTATACCTAGAATCTCCCAAAATTTCCTAAAACTAATATTTTTAGGTGTGGAGAGTGCCTGGGAAAGTTTCCCTGAGGTCTACTTGATTTAGGTACCTTAGTACCACTTCTAAAACACTTCTTCAACATCTCCTAACACCCAGAACAATACTATCTGATCAAAACTTTAAATTGAAAGTGAAAAGCCTGCATAAGCAAACATGGGGAAAAATGACTGCATCCTTCCCTAAACCATCATATAACAATAAAATACATATTATACATAATCATAATAATTCAAAAACTTCTAGGAATATTTTACAAGAAACATTTGCATAAACAAATTCATTTATCTTTTGAGATGTATACCTTTCAAAACATGAAAATAAATAAACCAAATATATTTCTTATAAATCAATAGTTTATCAACATTATGCCAATCAATATACATAAGTCACATACACATATACATAGGGAAGAAAAGAGATTTATTCTAGTTCTAGACCCTACCTAGAGTACCACAGAGAATCCTCTCAGAGGATGGAGCACACCACTGCAATCCTTCCCCGCTTTGAGATATAGTGAGATGGTAGCCTCCTAGATAGATTTTCCTCCAGAAACTAATCCTTCCTCCTTCCTCAAACAAATACCCAAATGCCCTCACAAATTGGTGATGAATTACACACAAAAATAAAACCCCTAAAATGACTTCCAGAACAATACTTAGCAAAGATCTCCAAATTTTTCCCCAAAAAATTCTAATCTCTCCAAACTTCCCTTGGGAAATAATTTACCCCCCAACTATATGGTTGGACGAGTTTCTTTACGCAAAGTAACTTATCCAACTTCCATGGTTGGTTGAGGATTAATCAGCTTATTCTTGTAACCACATAATAAATCCTTTTAGTGATTTTAATTAAAATATTCGCTAAATAAGGCTATAACAAGAAAAGGGAGCACAAATCTTCCCAAGTAACACACATATCACAATTGGAATCAAACTAGCCTAACTTCTAGGAGGTCTTGAGTTCAAATCTCCTAGATAGCTAGTTTTACCAAAATAAACTTCCATTTTAATTTCTTTATTATTATTATTATTTAATACACTTTATTTAGACATTAAGGATAGTATTTACACAAGAAAATAAAAAAACATAAATAATAATATTTATATATGCATAGGTATATGTGTGTGCACCCACATATATGTGTGTATATATATATATACATACATATATACATATGTATATGTATGTATGTGTGTGTGTGTGTGTCTATATATATATATATATATATATATATATATATATATATATATATATATATATATATATATATATATATATATATATATACAAGAAATCAACATCAAAACATAAATCTCAAAACAACATCAAAACACTGCACTCAAATACCCCAACTAGGGTAATCTCATTATAGGAATCTAAGTCCATGGGTTTCCTTGAGAGTAGCTTGGTAAAATCTCCACACAACAATAGTTTGATGATTTTGAAGGTATTCTCAGACCTATATAGGCAGGTGGAGTTGATGCCTGGTACCTACATCCTACATCACCAATCGATATATATATATATATATATATATATATATGAATAGACAGTGGCGAACAAGGAGGGAGAATGCAACATTGTGTAGATCTCCCATAGGAGTGACTACAATTGACTTTCCTCATCCCATACTCACATCAAGCAGTGCAATCATCAAAACATAATGAGATTAGTAGGGTTAAATCCATCATAAACATAATAATATAAATCAAGTATGGAACATTTCACAAATAGTTAATTTCTAAACATTCATCATTTTATTCCAAATCATTTAATATCTTCATAATAAATTCTATTAACCAAATATATAAAATGTATCATCATAAAATGAAATAGCCCAAACATATAATCCAAATAAAAAAGTAATAATCCCATCAATCCTAAAAGATGCAGATACTAGGGTGGGCATTTCATGTTCATCTTCCTCCTTGTGTTAGGTGGTATTAGATTGAAGGTTCATCCTTAAGGAGATTGGATCATATAAAACTCTAAGCTAGATTTTGTTTTAGGGTGGAAAATCTACAGATTTGATATATAACTTGCATAAGATTATGATCTTGAAGAAACCTATTTGTCAAGATGGTTTGAGGTAGAGGAAATGTTGATAATGCCATCATGGACATGTTAAGAAAAATTTCAACCAAATTAGATACTATAGAGACAACCAAAAGGAGAAGAACACATCTTGATGATGTGAGTGATGATGAAGCAGAAGCACCAAACCCTAATATAGAACCTGAAGAAGATCAAGATGAGGAAAGATTGTCGAGAGTATTGACTAGGGAACATTCAAAGCTTTTTGGTTAAGTTATTCCTTATGATGGAAATTTGGATACTAATATTTTTTTGGATTGGATCTCTGATATGGACAAGCTCTCTAAGTTTGAAAGAACTTTTGATAATAGGATGGTTAAAATTGCAGTCACTAGGTTCAAAGGTCATACCTGACTGTGGTGGGAACATTTGCAAAGTGATAGAAAAATAATATGAAAGGAAAAGATTAGAACTTGGTTGAAAATGGTGAACAAGGTGAAAAATAAGTTCCTTCCTACTAATTACCAAGTTATCTTGTTGAGGAAGATTCAAAACCTTAGACAAAGGGACATGACTGTGAAGGAATACACTGAGGAATTCTATAGATTGGATATCAGATCTGGACATGTGGATGATAAGGCTAAGAAAGTTGTAAGATACCTAAATGGATTGAGATCTAGGATTTGAAATGAAACAATTTTTGTGAAATTGGATAATGTGGAAGAAGCAAATCAATATACCTTGAAAGATGAGGAGATCTTGACAAAGAAGCATCAATAGATACATAGATGTAGAGGTGGTAGATTCCAGAGAGGCAGAGGTAGATCCTATGGTGAAGGTAGAAGATATGATAATTCTACAGAAGATAAGGGAAAATATGAGTGGAAGACTAAAGACAAAAGCAAGACAGAGTGGAAAGGTGGTATTTCTTACCAAGGAGGTACTAGTTCATACCAAGGAAGAGGTAATTCTTATTCTAGAGGTGGTTTTAGTGGTAATTGTTTCAGATGTGGCAAAGAAGGGCATAGATATTTTGAGTGTAGACACTCTAATGGAAATGAACAAAGTCATAGAAATTCCATGGTACAAGAGGATCTTGAGGATTCATCAAGTAGGCTTGAGGATGGAGAAAAATTGATGGTAAGGAGAACCTTTTGTAATAAAATATTTTATGAAGAACCTATCCTGAGGAGAAGTCTTTTAAAGACCAGATATAAGATGGTAGAAAAATGTTGCAAAGTGATTGTTGATAGTGGAAGTTCAATGAATTTGGCATCAGAGGACCTAGTTACAAAGTTGTAATTGAAGAGGTTGAGACACCCTAAACCCTATCATGTTTCATGGTTCAAGGATAAGCATAAATTATTTGTAAGTGAGCAATGTATTGTGAAATTCAAGATTGAAATTTACTTTGATGAAGTTCTATGTGATATTATACCTATGGATTATTGTCATATTCTTTTGGGTAGACCTTGGTAGTATGATAGACATGTTGTGCATGATGGTAGATTGAATTAATATAATATTTAGGTGAATGGAAGAAAGAAAACATTATTACCTTTGATTGAGGTTCCATATGAGATAAACTATACTACTATGAAAATTTACATGGTTAATGCAAAGAAATTTGAGAAAGACATGAAGAATAACCAAGTCTATTTTTCTATAATTCCTAAGAGGCCAAGTTGTGGTAGTAATGGATGAGTGAAAGCAAATAGTAATGACCAAGCAATAGAAGACAAGAGAGACCGAGTACCAGTATAAATTGTAAACTTACTAAAAGAATACATGGAGATTGTTGTAGAGGATATTCTTGATGGTTTACCACTAGTAAGAAGTATAAGTCATTGTATGGATCTAATTCATGGAGCTATTTCTCCAAATAAAGCACCATATAGATTGACATCTACTAAGAATGAAGAACTTAACAAACACCTACAAGAGTTGTTGCAAATAAAGGTTTGATTAGAGAAAGATTGAGTCCATGTGTTGTATCTTTTATGTTGGCACCTAAGAAGAATTGAGAATGGAGAATGTGTATTGATTCCAGAGCTATCAATAAGATAATAGTGAAATATAGGTTTTCTATTCTGAGGATGGATGACATAATGGATTGTTTGAGTGGAGAAAATTATTTTACTAAGATTGATTTGAAGAGTGGTTATCATCTGATTAGGATCAAAGAAGGTGATGATTGAAAGACTTCTTTCAAGATAAAAGATGGTTTGTATGAGTGGTTGGTTATTCCTTTTGGTTTGACTAATGCACCTAGAGATTGTGTATTTAGGATTTTTGATTTTAGCTAATGGTTTAAAAATAGACCCTGAGAAGGTTAAAGAAATTTTGGAGTGGACTACACCTCAGAATGTGGGTGAGGTAAGATCATTTCATGGTTTGGCTAGTTTTTACAAAAATTTCATTAAGAATTTCAGTTCTGTTTGTAATGCTATGACTGAGACTTTGAGAGGAGATAAAAAGGATTTAAAGTGGACACATGGAGTTGATAAGAGTATTGAGACTTTGAAACAAAGGTTGTCGAGTTACCTATGTTATCTTTGCTTGATTTCAATAAGGTATTTCAAATTGAGTGTGATACAAGTGGTAATGCAATAGGAGTTGTCTTGAGTCAAGAAGGTAAACATTTTTCTTTCTTTAGTGAGAATTTGAATGATGCTAAAAAGAAGTATTATGTGTATGATCAAGAGTTTTATGCTATTGTTTAAGCTTTGAAAAAGTGGAGACATTATTTGATTCCCAAGGAGTTTTTGTTGTATACTAATCATAAAGCTTTGCAGTATTTGGGAAGTCAACATGCATTGAATCAAAGACATATGAAGTGGTTTGAATAGTTATAGAGCTTCACATTTGTTATCAAAAATAAGAGTGGAGTTACTAACCAAGCTGTAGATGCACTAAGATGAAGATGTTCTTTGTTGACCAACATGAAGGTTGCAGTTATTAGTTTTGATGAGATGAAGGAGTTGTATAATACCAACCTTGATTTTTTTGAGGCATGGAGAGAGTGAAAAGCACAAAATCTAATAGAATAAATGAGTAAGTTGAAGGATTATTTCATTCAAGAAGGTATGTTGTTCAAAGGAATTTAGTTGTGTATACCAAAAAGCTCTGTGAGAATTAATTTTATCAAGGAAAAACATTGTGGTCGATTGGTTGGACATTTTGGAATCAATAAGACATCGATTTTTCTTATAGAAAAGTATTATTGGCCACATATGTATAAGGATGTTCAAAGGTTTGTAAGTAGTTGTGTAATTCGTCAAGTTAAAAAAGGAATAAGTTAGAATATTGGATTGTATACACCTATTTTTGTTTCTGAGAAACCTTAGAGTGACATCAATATGGATTTTGTTCTTGGATTACCTAATACAACAAGATGGTATGATTCCATATTTTTTTGTGGATAGATTTTCTAAGATGACAAATTTTATACCATGTAAAAAGATATCAAATGCAGTGCATGTTTCTAATATTTTCTTCAAAGAGATTGTTAGATTGTATGGATTACCTAGAAGTATTATCTCTAACTGAGATAGCAAGTTTGTTGGTTATTTTTTGAGTACTTTGTGGAAGAATATGGATATTGAGTTGAGGTTTAGTTATACATTCCATCAATAGAAAAATGGACAAACAAAGGTCATGAATAGAAGCTTGGGTAATTTTTTGAGATGTTTAGTTGTAGATAAGCCAAGTAATTGGGATATGGTATTGGGACAAGATGAGTTTGCATATAATAACTCGATGAATAGGAGTATAGGAAAAACACCTTTTGATATTATTATTGGAATGCAACCTAGAGGAGTATCAAATTTGAGGGATATTGTTGGTGAAGAAAACATAAGTGCCAAAGGGCAATTATTTGATGATTTTATGAATTCCTTACACGAGGAAGTGAAATTTAAGTTAGAAAGAAGTAATCAGAAGGATAAGGAAAATACTGACAAGTCTAGGAGACATCATGTTTTTGAAGTTGGAGATGAGGGAATGGTTCATTTGAAGAGGGGAAGAATTATTATTGGAACATAAAATAAGATGAAAATGAAGAATTTTTGTCCTTGTAGAATTTTGAGGAAGTTTGACAGTGGTAATGCTTATGAAGCTGAGCTACCTGATGACATGGATATATCTGTTAGAAAGTAAAGTCCACCAAGATAACTGAGAGGGGGGGTGAATCAGTTATTTGATTATTATAAATTTTATCCAGTTCAACAACATTAAAACATGTAAGAAATATAATTACCAACCATAGAAAGATATTCATACACAATAACACAATGACACAAGATATGTTGACTAGGGAACCTCTTGATCAAAGAGTAAACCCCAGTAGGAATGATGCCCATAAAAGATGTACTAATATGAATATTCCTTTTGAAAGGATGGAATCTATTAGGATTCTTATGAAATACATTTAGTACATATGAATCCCTATTAGGAGATTTTGAATCCCTGTTGAAAGATTCTAACCCTGTTAAGAGTTATGGAAGACAAAAGGACTCACTGCCCAAACAACTTCAAGGTAAGATCACTGAACACACTTTCCAAATGATCTTTAGATTATTCAATAGAATAATATAAAATATGTTACCTCCTTCCTTACTATTCCTAACCACACTCTTTGCTTCACTAGATCTCAATTTCAGATCTTTGTACTTTGCATGTCTTCCTTCACAAATTTGCTTTCACAATTAGCTCTTTTCTTCACTTCATGCATACATCAACACATCCAACCATATTAAAACAAGGAAAAATATTCATTCCTTTATACCACACTCAATTAATTACAAATGAGTTGGCATACAATTAAAAAATAAAAGTTTCCACACGCTACATCAAATTTAAACAAAACTATCAGCTTCCAAATACAATAATTCTTCACTCCTGTGACCTCAAAGTTTGTGCTATCATCCACATCACTATAAATGTGTCTTCAACTTCCCTTTAACTATGAAAAACTAGATTCCATCCTGATTAGGAGATATCATCCGATTTCCACAAACCGCTACTCAAGAACACTGCCTGATTACTGCTTCCACCAAAATGCTCATAACTTCCATGAATAAATGAATTACTATCTGCGCTCTTAGTCATAGAAATATAACATATCAATGAGTATATCATCAACATCACATAGATCTAACTACAATATCCCACATGCGCTAATCCAAAAACTATCTGCTTCTTTGCAAGTCTCTAGTAAATCACTATGTTGACATCAATGACAATCATAGTCATGAATGCAACAACAATTGCTACATAATGGTTGCCAAACATTTAGCATTCATTCCTAAAAATATCCCCCATTGGCATTCATGGCAACATAGATGAAAAAACATCCAATGTTCCAAAAATCCAATACTGTAATACTGCTACTTCAAGAAAAATATTTCAAATCCTCTTCATCAATCAAATCTTGCTTTGTTTTCCTGTTCAGATAGTATAGATAGTTTTTTTCATGTACACTTCTCCCCCATTGACATCAGTGACATAAATCTCATCATTATGTCAACAAAAACTCTAATGTCAAAAGACACTATTTAGAAAATACATTCACTAGAGTCCTCATGACTCAGGTCAGATACACATACTCCCCCATAAAGGAAGTACCAACATCTAGTCCAGAAGAAAGATAAGGCTCATATACCACTGGATGGATGCAATCAACTGCATCACTTCTCAATAGTAGGTTGGGGCATAACCCCAAGCATACCTCTTAGATACTCAAATGTATCCTTTGGAAAAGGCTTTGTAAATATATATGCTATCTTCTCCTTTGTACTTATGTACTCAAGTCTAACTTCTTTCTCAGCAACTTTCTCTCTTACAACATGATACTTAATTTCTATATGTTTTGTCTTAGAATGTAATATAGGGTTCTTAGACATACTAACTGTACTGGGGTTGTCACAATGTATAAAAAAGGTTCAACAAACTTTATTCCAATATCCTTCAGCATTTTCTTCATCCAAATTATCTGGTTACAATTGTTTGCTGCTGCTACATATTTTTCTTCTACTATGCTTTGTTAGATACAATTCTGCTTCTTGCTTAGCCAAGAAACCAATCTTCCTCTAAGGAAAAATGCTCCACCACTGGTGCTCTTCTTATCATCAACACTGGCTCCCCAATCAGCATCTGAGGGTGCATGTCCAAACCATAATTCATAGGGTGTCTTGTCTGTGCATGCTCTAATTTGTACTCTATTCATTGTATCCATTATTGTGTTCACTGCTTCTCTCTAGAATATCTTCTCCAAATCATTCTCAAATAACATAGCTCTTGTTGCTTTAGTTACTAATCTGTTTCTTCTTTCTGTAATACCATTTTGTTCAGGTGTCCTAGGGGCTGAAAATTGTCTCTTAATGCCATTTTCTTCACAAAAGGTGTTAAACTCTCTAGAAGTAAATTCTCCACCTCTATCAGATCTCAAAAATTTAATCTTCATTCTAGCTTCATTTTCAACTTTATTCTTAACGATCTTAAACTTATCAAATGCTTCAAACTTGTCTTTAAGAAATGAAATCCACATCATTCTTGTAAAATCATCAACAAGAATCATAAAATACCTTTCTCCATAGAATCCTCTAGTCTTGGTAGGACCGCTCAAATCACTATGGACAATATCCAAATTTTTCTGTAGATGTAAACTTCTTACTGGGAAAAGAACTTCTCTTCTATTTAGCCATCACACATTCTTTGCAAATCATGTTAGTAGGCTTCATAATTTTAGGCAAATCCCTTACTGCAAGTGTAGTACTCACTTTCACAATGTTTTCAAAGTTTATATGACAAAACCTTCTATGCCATAAGAAAATGTCATCAATTTTAGTAATCAAACATGTCATCTTAGTAGGATTCAACTGAAATACATTACCTCTGGCTCTAGATCTAGTTCTAATCAAATTTCCATCTTTATGCTTTATCACACAAGTTTTCTTAGTAAACCAAACTTGATATCCCTTATCAACTAATTGTCCAACACTTAAAATATTATGTTTCAATCCATCCACAAAATAAACATCATCAGTATTAGTCTTTCCATCAAGAGTAATAGATCCTATACCTTTAATCAAGAAAGGTGCATTGTTTCCAACTCTAACAGCTCCTCCATCATAATCATTAAAATTTATGAACTTTTTCATGTCTCCAGTCATATGATGTGAACAACCACTATCTATAATCCAATCATCTTTCTTTTCAACTTGAGAAACTAAAGCTTTTTCTTCCTTAACATTAGTTTCAAGATTCTCTTCTTTAATTGCTACAAATCCTATGTCATCATTATTATCAGTATCACTTTCACTCATAGTTCTTTCTACACTAGTTTCAAGATCTTCATCATTAGCATAATAACATTCCTTGTATGAAAAATGACCATATTCTTGACAAGTCCAACATTTAAAAAATTTCTTACCGTTTGGTTCTCTCTTCACAAGCAAGGCAATACCTTCTTCAATGTTCTTGTCTTCTTCATTTCTAGATCTTCTGCTACCAGCATAATCTTTTCTCACATTGATGCTTCTTCACAAAGTAGGGTGAACACTAAGAGCACTGAATGGTATCGCCATTCTAGGCAAGTCTTCTGATAACCTCAAGTTCATCTCTGTTGCTTCCGATCTTCCAAGAAGAGTTTCTCTTGTAAAGTTTGAAGTACAAGGTATAACTTGTTCAATCATTTGTGTTGTCTTCTTAAATACAGGAGTCAATGTTCTTAGAATTTTCCATATCACTTCATTCTTTGACTTTGTTCCTCCACAAGATTTTATGTCAGTTATAATTTCTAGCATTCTACCAATATAGCTTCTAATAGATTCATCTTCCATCATTCTTATATCTTCAAATGCACATATCCAATTATGTAATCTAACTCTTTTTGCATGTTCATCACCTTCAAAAGTAGAGTGTAAAGCTTTCCAAATTTCATAAGATTTTTTCAAACATTTTACCTAACTGTACTCATTCTCTGGAAGGGCTATCAAAAGTGCTTCTCTTGCAAGTATGTTACACATGAATAGATCTCTCTCATCACTAGTACATGTTTCAAGATTGTCCTCTTCAATGATAGTCTTATCATTCTTTCTAATCAACCAATAACCTAGTCCTAAACATAGTAGGTGTCTCTTCATCTGTTATTTGATAATTATAAATTTTATAAACTTCAATAGCATTAAACCATGTAAGCAATAATTACCAACCATAGAAAGATATTCATACACAATAACACAATGACACAAGATGTGTTGACTAGGGAGCCTCTTGATCAAAGAGTAAACCCCAATGGGAATGATGCCCACAAAAGATGCACTAATATGTATATTCCTTGTGAAAGGATGGACTTTTTTAGGAGTCTTATGAAATACATTCAGTACATATGAATCCATGTTAGGAGATTTTGAATCCTTGTTAAAAGATTCTAACCCTGTTAAGAGTTATGGAAGATAGAAGGACCCACTGCCCAAGCAGCTTCAAGGCAAGATCACTGAACACATTGTCCAACTGATCTTTAGATTATTCAACAGAATAATATAAAATATGTTACCTCCTTCCTTACTATGCCAAACCACACTCTCTACTTCACTAGATCTCAATTTCAAATCTTTGTACTTCGCATGTCTTCCTTCACACATTTGCTTTCACAATTAGCTCTTTTCTTCAATCCATGCATACATCAACACATCCAACCATATTACAAAAAGGAAAAACATTCCTTCCTTTATACCACACTCAATTAATTACAAAATAAAAGTTTCCACACGCTACATCAAATTTACAAAAACTGTCAGCTTCCAAATACAATAATTCTTCACTCATGCAACCTAAAAGTTTGTGTTGTTATCCACATCACTATCAATGTGTCTTCAACTTCCCTTTAATTGTGAAAAACTAGATTCAATCCCAATTAGGAGATATCATCTGATTTCCACAAAATGCTACTCAGGAACACTACCTGAATACTCCTTCCACCAAAATGCTCATAACTTCCATGAAAAAATGAATTACTACCTGCACTCTTAATCATAGAAATATAACATATCAATGAGTATATCCTCAACATCACATAGCTCCAATTGTAATATCCCACATGCGCTAATCCAAACACTATCTTCTTCTCTCCAAGTCTCTAGTAAATCACTATGTTGACATCAATGACAATCATAGTCATGAATGCAACAACAACTGCTACAGAATGGCTGCCAAACATTTAGCATTCATTCCTAAAAATATCTCCTATATTCAATAAGTATCATGAGTCAGATGATGAAGTTTTTATACCAGATGATTATCCTAAGAATAAGATTGAAGATATTGAATACATATTGGATCAGAGGATTGATAAAATAAAAAGAGGAAAAGATTACTACAAATATTTGGTGAAGAGGAAGAATAGACTAGTTGAAGATGCTACATGGATTTATCAATCTGAGTTGGATTCAGCTTGGGTTTTGACATCTCTATTATTCAAGAGAATTATTTATTTCAACCTCAGTTGTTTGATGCAGGAGAATCTTGAGTTTCCTTGCTATCTAGCTCATTTTGTTCATTCTTCCAGTAAGTGTCGAATTGTAGTTTTTGATGAGCCTTCCTGTCTGTCGATTTGTTCAATGTTGGTCAAGTGTCCCTATATGTGCCAAATTATCCAGTGTTGGCCGAGTGTTTCTTCCTATGCTGAGTGAACCTGTTATTTGTTGGTGCTTGGCTCTTCTTAGACCGCGTTTGTCTATGTTTGGTTCTTAGCTAGAGCTGACTTATGTATTTAATTTAGATTGATAATTTAATGTTAGGATCTTGTCTAGGGATATGTGCAGACCATTTTGTAGTTGGCCATCTATCATGTAATGATCTAGAATGTACTATAAGCCATTTTGGAAAGTATAAATAATGATGTCTAGGTGTAGAAGAGATAAAATTTATAGGTTAGTTAGAAGGAAGATAGAAAAGAAGAAATATTTTTGGTTGTAACTTGAAACGCCTCATAGTTGGGCATGTATGTAGAAATTTGGATGAATCAATAAAGTGTTTGTGTTCTTTCTCTTCTTAGTGTTGTTGTATGTTTTATTTTCTTCTATTGTGTTTACTCTACAAGGTGACTGGATAGTTAGGTGTTCCCTTGGCCCTAGCTATTCATTTTCCTCCTTATGTCAGAATGGATGGGTTTGGGGATAAATGATCAAGTTGGCACTGGCCATTAAACATAAGATCATGTCCAAAGGTTACCTGAGAGGGGTGAATGTGTATTTTTAATTATTTTGGACACGTGACTTATTCTGATCTTAGGTGAATGATATAGCATTGTCTTGGTTTTCTTGGTTTTGGCACTACTACAAGGGCTATTGGTAGGTTGGTGTTAGTTTTTGATAGGAAATAGTAGGTGGTGTAGGGTCAGA